>PVJC01020740.1:0-28847 GCA_004026665.1 Murina feae
CACACACACACACACACACACACACACACACAAAAGGCGCCTGGCAGACTGGGGCCATCATAGGACATCCACTGAGGGGTCCCAGACTGTGAGAGGGCACAGGCCGGGCTGAGGGACTCCCTCCACCCCGAGTGCACAAATTTTTGTGCACCAGGCCCCTAGTATATATATATTAATCAATCATAGTATTGTTTGCCATTAATTGTTTAGAAACCATTTAGTAGAAAAAAAATTGCAATTTAAAAACCAAACGGTACATTTTATAAATAGAAAATTTTCTCAAAAGTAAAATATCGCTTTATTTCTCCTAATTCTTTGGATTGAATTATTTATTCATGCAACCAATAAATATGTATAAGTGCCTGAATGTGGAATTAAAATTTGAAACTTTGGGGGAAACACTTATGCCTTTAGGTAACTAATCTAGTTGCAGAGGCATGACATAGATACATGAAAATACCTATAAACATCAAGTATATCCATAATAATGTAATATCTTCGTACAGTGCTTAATATTTCTCCAAGCACTTTTGTGAATATAATTATTTTATTTGACCATTGTGGACAGTAATTATTAGCAGATAACTTTTTAATACCATAAAAGAAATGCCATGATTTAGAAGAGAATTTACTGGCAAATAAGTGATATTGGCAAATTGTGTTCTGAGTTGAAGGAAGGAACAAAAATGATGGTACCTGTCAAGGAATGGAGAATTAAGTTGAGCCAGCTGGTTTGTGGGAAAACAAATTTATGTTTACTAGTAGTTAGTGACATGGAGGTGACAATGATGGCCTCAAAACATATAGTAGAAAACATCTTGTAGGTAACAATATTCATTCATAAACAAAGGGGAAAGAACATGAGTAGACAATTCACAAAGAGGAATCTAAATCTATACTAATAAAAGGGCAATATGTTAATTAGACTGGATAGACTAGACACCTTCTGGATGTCCTTCCAGACAAAGCCACGGTAGCAGAGGCTGAGGCAGAGACGGTTAGGGGTGAACAGGCTTGCAGGGGAGAACAGTTAGGGGTGATCAGGCTGGCAGGGGAGAGCAGTTAGGGAAGATCAGACTGGCAAGGGAGTAGTTAGGGACATTAGGCAGGCAGGCAGAGAGGTTAGGGGCAATCAGGCTGGGAGGTGATATACTTTTTTTCATTTCTTTGGCTCAATTTCTTTTGAACTGGAAAAGTTGTTAGGCATACTTTATTTGTTTTTGCTGAGAATTAAGTGAAGTATAATACACAAGGGGTCCAGTGCAGAATTTGTGCACCTTGAAAGGAACTGTGGGCCGCGAGGCTGTGATGGGCATAGGGGTGGGTCTTGGCTCATCCTCTGTGGCCCCACCCGCTCCTTCCCACTGTGACCCCTGGTCCCCTGTCTGCCAGCAATCTCACTCCTACTGTCACAGCTCCCATGCACTGACAGCACTTGCTGCACTTGCACTCACTGTCAGTGCAGAGTGATTGGAGCAGGTGCCAGCAGCTGGTACGAGCAGGGCAGATGCCATCAGTTGGTGCCATGTGAGTGGTGGCTGCTGCCCTGATCACCCCTCAGGTGTAGGGGGAGGTGGAGAAGCCCTCAGTGGCAATTGAGGCCAACAACTGCCACTCACATCTACTGACAGTGCCGAGCGATCGGGACTGACACTGGGTGCCGGCAGCAGGTGCGAGCAGCAGCTCTAGCACTTGTTGCGGGTATGAGTGAGGCAGCGCTGGCAGTGGCTGTGAGCAAGGCCTGCGCCAGCAGCAGATGCAAGCACCCGGCGGGACCAAGGCATGTGGGAGCAAAGAATTTTCAGTAACCACCAGAGGTTCGACCAGATGACAGCAATCAGCACTCTGCCTTGATCTGGGACACCTGCTCACCTGCTCCACCATCCCATCATAGCCAATGCCCACCATATTCAGTGCATGCCCCCTGGTGGTCAGTGCACATCATAGCAACCAATTGTTCAGTTGTTTGGTTGTTCTGGTGTTTGGTCTATTTGCATTATTTTTATATATATAGATAAGGTATTGAGAATAATGCCTGGCCCATACTTAGCTTTGTATTGGTGTTTATTATTGTCTGTATAACATTCTTCAGGGAATGGACTTTATTTTACACTAGAGGCTTGGTGCATGAATTCATGCACAGGTGGAGTCCAGCTGGCCTGCCCTAATTGGGGCTGATTGAGCTAGGCTGGCTAGGGGAAAGGGTTTTGGCCAGCTGGGGAGAGGGGCCATGGGTTGTTGGCCGGCCAGCCCCGCCCCCTGGTCAGACTCCCCATTGAACACCCAGTTGAGGGGATAATTTGCATACTAGCCTTTTATTGTATAGAATATCACTGTGTTCCTGAATCTAGAACAGTACTTCATACTGAACTGCATGAATTGGACCTAGAGGAATTCATGCTTCCCTTATATTGCTTCATTCACAGGAGTTATATTGTTGGGTCAAAAACTGAAAATGCTAATCATTTAACTAAAGGTATTAGAGAGGACTCTTTCAATAACTGAATTGTCCAGGAAATTGTTTAAGTCACTTAGCAGGCCCAAGAGTCAGTTTACTTGCCTGTAAAGTGAATTGGTTTGATTAGATAATCTGTAATGTCTCTCTCAACTCTACATTTGATTTGAGATGTAAATAGAATTTCAGAGAGATAGTTTTAGTGAGAACTGAAGACATACTAGAAATTTTTCTTATAAAGAAGCTTCAGACTGCAAGAACATGTACTTTATACCATCCTAATTTTCCTGTGAGCTTACCATTTCCTATAGAGTGTTAGTTCACCTTTAGGCCTTGAGGTATAGAGACCTCCTTCTGTGATGTCAGAGAAGTCCAGGGTACTGCACGAGGAGGTGGCTAACTTTATGTGGCAGGAGTTCACTGTTACTTCTGTGTTTTTAGGTCTCGGTGGCCTTTTGCTTCATCTTTAGTGACTCTGAATTTCCTGTGAGCATTCACAGGGTTTAGAAAATATTGGTGTCATAAAGGTGGTCTTAAGAATAACAACAAGCTGATGGGTTCTAAGAAAGTACAGTCACTCCCTAAATTCTGGGGACACTTGTGATTTCAGTTAAATAAGATTCCATTTTCCATTATGATCCAGCATAATGCATCTGTCTGAGAGCTTCAGTGAGGTTGTGAAAAAGCCAACAACGGAGAGTTTTGAGGAGATAAAAAGGAAAATAAATGTATTAGATCCCCTTAAAAATTTTTATATCCATTTGAAAACCCTAAGCAAAAGAAAAAGTAGAGCCCTGACCAGTTTGGGTCAGCAGATAGAGCGTTGGCCTGCTGACTCAAGGGTCCCAGGTTCGATTCCAGTCAAGGGCATGTACTTTGATTGCAGACACAACCCCAGTGGGGAGTATGCAGGAGGCAGCTGATCGATGTTTCTAACTCTCTATCCCTCTCCCTTCCTCTCTGCAAAAAATAAATAAAATATATTTTTTAAAAAAGAAAAAGTAGATGTATAAATTAAAGCCTCTATGTCTATATAATCATACATGAATGCTTTTTTATCCCAAATTTGTTTCTAGTAATAAACTGACTAAAGAAAGGTAGCTTGTTAGCTAAGAGAAGGGGCCAGCAAACTACAGCTTGTGGGTCTGATACAGTCTGTGGAATGTTTTGGTAAATAAAGTTTTATTGAAACACAATCATGATTGTCTAGGACTGTTTTTGCATTCAAAGGCCACATTGGTGGTTGTGATAGATACTGTAGAGCCCAGGAAACTGAAAACTTTTACTCGGGGTCCCTTTATAGAACAAGTTCGCTGATTCCACAGGCTTTTGTTTTTTGACGTGAAGCTGAGGACTTAGTGTTACATCCAGAATTAGACATAGAATCCCAGGGAACCTTATCCCTTCCAACGCTGTTAAAATGTTTGCTAGCATTATTTTAACCACTAGTAAAAGAAATGCTAACTTTCTCTATTTTAATTCTAATTCGTAAATAAAACACAGCCAAATCCTTTTCATAACAAATAGGACATCAGTTAAAATATGAAAGGTTTAGGTGAAATTGTACCCTGAAAAACCAGAATGATAGCACAGTATTGTAAGGTATTATTTGACTACTTTTGTATAATATTACTTATTACTCCATATTTATTTTCCTTCACTCAGTCTACCAGGGCATATTAGATAATCAAATGTATCATATTTATTCTTCAACCTTCTAAACAAGTTTCAATCCTCCTCTGTTTTCTATCATAAAGGCATCTTTTCTCTCCAATAAAGGCAGAGACCTCAGCTTCAGTCCTGTTCATTCTCCCCCACCCTTATCTTCTCACACTTTACAATGTAATTCCTTTTCAGTTCTGTCTGTTGGTTTCCCTCAAATCGGTTTTCTTGGCCCTTTACTATCTTTGCTCTGGTTAGCTTTAAGGAATTATTGCAATTTGTTAACTTACATAGTGCCTCTATTCGAGGTTAAGCTCATACTAGATTATCTTCTCCTAAGCTGCCAAGTTCTTCTTTCCAAAGCTTAGATCTAATCATTTCCATTTATTTCAAAATTTCAATAGTTTCTCATTGGTGAGAGAATAAAAGTCCTGCTCTTTAGTGTGATATTTCAGGACTTAAATAATTGGATTTGTGGATAAAATGTTCTTTCCTTCCTCTTCAACTTACTAACTTCTTATTTAAAGACGTAGGTCAGGCATCAGGTTTTGCAGGAAATTCTTCCAGCCCCATGTCCTCCTCCAGAACTAGGTTAGGTTCCCAGTTTCCATAACACTAACACCCTGCATGATGCTGGTGATGCAGCCCATGGAGGTGTGGAGCAACAGCAGGAGACAAGCTCTCTCCGAAACAGAAGGTTTTTCCTCTCATGGAGAGCTCAGCGACAGTCCTAACAGCCAACAGGAGCAACGTGTACATAGAGTAGAATATGTCCTCTGGACTCCGCAGCTGTTCAGAGAAGAAGGCAGGGGTGATCCACCTGGAGTTACTCAGAGAGGACATGCTGGAGACCCAAATTTGAGTTTTGATGCTAAAATGGTATCATTTGTACCTGCAAGTTGGAGGGACCTGAGGACGCTTAGATTGCATGTATGTATCACACTTCATTCCATGTCTGATAATTACTTAAAAATTTTTACATTATCCATCTGCCCCAAACTGCCTTTCCATCTGACCTCCCAGCAATCCTTTCTTTTCTCCCTCTGCTCCTGCCATTCATGCAAAGCACACTGAGTTCGTTTTCATATGCGTACACATTCAATGCTCTTGAGCTGTTGTTCCTGTTTTACCTCTCCCTGGATTGCTTAATGTGAGTGTTTAACCTCTATAAAATCTTAGTTCTTCTACCAGGTTTAACTAGCTCAAATGCCATCTGTTCTTTTATCTTTCCCAGGAAATGGCCTCCCCATATGCACTGATTATCCCTTAATCTTTCCCTCTGTCATATTAATGATCATGTGGTATTTGAAACCTTCCTAGTTCTCTTCTTGCTGTATGATGATGTGTTGCTTGTCTTTTATTATTCCAGTGCCTGGCAAGTGCTTGATGTATAGTAGAAGCTCAATAAATAAATTTTTATGTTATTAAACTGAACTCTGGCATCAAGTGTGAGTTTTAAATAGCTTTCAAAGTGCTTTTATGGGTAATGACACTTTGTCCACTTAAAGTTGTTGCTTTGAAAGAAAACAAACTGGGAAGAAAAGATTGCAAATTCACTCTAGTTTCTCAAAATATTTTTCTCAATTACTTTTCACACCTTTTCTGTACATTATCATTTAGATGAATCTCTCTAGCAACCCTGACAAGTGGTTTTTGAGTCACTCCTATGAAGCGGGTGTTTTCATTTGCTCATGGAGAATTACTTAGCTTTGGCTGATTACTGACAGTCCATTCAAAGCTATTAAAATACTTTTCAGTTTTATATCCTAGTAAATTACCCTCCTTTCAGAAATATTTATTACAAGTTCCAATATTTATTACAAATGCATGCTGAATATGGTTTGTTTGATCTTTTTAAAAGCTGTTTGCTTACAGTGGAAAATGATGTTTCTGATATTTAATTAATTGTATAGTCCTAATCCAAAGAATAGTCTCACAGAAATAAACTGAGAAATAAACTGAACATGATCTTACAACCCTCTCTGTAGGGTCTGACAACATAGAGTTTCACCTGCTATCTGAAATCACTTGTTCTCCTAACGATTCATTGCTTGTGTGGTATGTCTCCGTGTAAAGGATGAGATGAGCAGCCACAAATGATGACCAAATGAAATGCAATGCAGACTGACAAGGCTAGTTCTGAATTCTCTTGCTTTCTTGTAACCCCAAGGCTGATATTTGACATTTATTCAATTGCCTTTTTAAATCTGAGTCTTTATTTGCACATTTTCAGTTCCCAGGGAATAAATTCACATGAATTTGTCAAAAATGAGTCCTTTTGAAGCTTCTGTTAATAGCAGTTAGAAGCAACTGGACCCATAGCCAGCTAGAATATGATCATTTTATTCGTGTTGGCATTGAAGGTTGGCTTTGGCTTTAAAGCTTTTAACTGCTATTATCACAATTAAAATAGACATGGCTTGAGTTGGGTTTTTTAATTGGGGAATTCCTCCATTCATGTTACCATTTATTCATTTAGCACATCTAATAATATAGATTGGTACAAAAGCCAAATATAAATATTATGGGATTAAGATTTTAAAACTATTATCACTTTGGATGGTTGGTAAAGGGGACGTTTTACTTAAGAATTAAATCTTAATTTAATTTATTCAAAAATGAAGTAATTGAACACTTGTGCCACCTACTTTTCGAGTCCATAGACAGTTACACATGAGTAAAGCATGCCCTTGCCTTTTTATGCTGCTTTAATGTAGTTTAAGCCACAACATTCATTTATTCATTGTTTTAGTTAAGCTGCATGAATATTTAGATACTATAGGCCCGATGCACAAAATTCATGCAAGGGGTTCGGCCCTTGCAGCCCTGGCTGCCTCGCAGCCCCGAGACCCCACCCACCACTCCCCCCCCACTGGTCATTCTGGAAGGTTGTTTAGCTGTCTAGTCTAATTAGCATATTAGCTCTTTATTATATAGGATTATTGTCCCTCTATGTAAACTGAAGTGTATTTTCCATTGTGCATACATTGTAGAAAGAAGCAATGCTTTCTTTATATGGATTTTCAAAGAGTTGTTTAGAAAGTTTAATATTTCAGATTTAATTATACATGCTTTCAGGAAGGAAATTTGTCTTCACTGCTGACCAAGGTTGAGTAACCATTCTCAGAGTTAATGGGTGTTTTTGCCTAATATAAATACTGAGATGGAGAGTACCATTTTAATAGGAATATCAGAATTATAAATAATTTATTGGAAAGTTAATGAAGGCAATTCCATAAAAACAACCATTTAATTTTGTAAACTTCTGTATATGGGATGTATTATTTATAAAAAGAGAACTTTGGAGAGGGCATATTAGTTTGACATGAAAACAAAGCATCCTAAAATGCAGAATACTTATTTTTCTAGTCTGATTCTAGAGGTTATAAAATGAGTCCAGATAAGCTTTGTAGAACCCAGAGGGATCAGAGACAAAACATTGTGCAAAGTCTGATTAGAAGATGAAACCTAAACAGGTTAACTAGAATAAATTAGGATAAATGCTATGACTATATGTATGTGTGTGTGTGTGTGTGTGTGTATATAGTTGCTATATTATACATCATGTTTATGTTATATATTATATATAATGTTATCATGAGAAGGGAAGAGGAAAGAAAATTAGGAAATAGGTAGTTTGTGAATAAAAGCCTAAAATTCACAAGAGAGTATGGTGCGTTTGACAGTCAGCAAGCCGGGCTTGGACTTGAGCTGAGAAATTATATTAGTGTGAAATATATAGAAAGACCAACTTCACTTGGTAGGGTAGCTACCTTTTTTATAGTTCTCTTTCTCATAGTTCTAAAATATCAAGAGTAGATTCTAAACTAGGATGGCTAGATGGTTGTGAAAATGAGTTAGGAGAGGAGAAATATAGAAAGTAAAATGAAATGAGGAAGGAATGTAAGCAAAACACGAATTTAGTACCGCATTGCATAATCTAGACGTGAGGTAAGGTGGTGGCTGTAGTAATGACAACTTTGGAAGGAAGAAGAGAAAGTCAGAGGGAACAATTGAGAATTTAGTGGCAGACTGAAAAAAGAGCTATTTCAAAAATTGCCCTGACATTTCAAGCTTAGGCATTGGGAAAGAAGTAAAATTATTGACAGGAGCGAAGAAATAAATTGGGATAGAAGATAATAAACTTGGTTTTTAACTGTATTTCACTTGAGGTGATGGTGAACTGTCCAAGTAGTGATCAATGGAGAAAACGTGTGTAAGAACAAGTACAAATTTGAAAGTGAGGAGAGGAGCTTCCCTCCCCTCCTTTTTCTCTGAGTAGTTTCCTCAGAAAACTTGTAAGCACCTTCTTATCTGTTCACACATATACATTTTGAAGACAAGATATGTCTTTCATCAGCTTACTGACTCAAGAATGTCCTTCTCTGGAATTTGCAAGCTTTTGAAATGCAAACATCAAGGAAGACAGCGCTCTTATTTCCCAGTTTCCATTGGGAGGGTAGGAGACTTGGAGCTAGGTGCCTACTGCCTTGCTCCATGTTGTAAAAATAACCTCCTGTCACAAAGGACTGTGAGCCTTGTTTTTCTTCTGGATGAAGGTAATTAGCTGACACAGTGGTCACCCCAAATGCCAAGTAAAATTAGAATTAATTTGTGTGGCCAATGATACTTCAAGTCCTCTTACTTGAGGAATAGTTATTGCAGTTTTAAAAAAAGAATAAAAAAAACACATGTATGTAATGAGTTGTATCTACTCAGCCATATATAAGGGTAAGATTTATTTTTTGTCTTTGCACCCTTTTAGCAGACTGCCTGCAATGTGTTTCACATTCTGGTTTGATGTTTATTCAGTTATAAAATTGTTTCTTTCTCTTCTACCTTTGTGGAGACAGTTTCAGTGTTGGGTGACATTTTTTAACTTGTATTTCTCCAATGCATGATATTGTAGACAAAGGATTGAAAATGGACATCTAAAAGTCATCATAGAGACTATTGAAAATGATGACAACAAGAACAAATAAAGTGAGACTGAGAAAGGGTAAAATGAGGACAGTTGGGGGGTCAGGGTCTAAATTTTATATAGCACCAGGACGCATGCAGGGTTGGAAGAAGTGGAGCAAACATTGGGACCAGAAACCTTATTCTATGAAAGAGTAGTAGAGCTATTCTCATGCTACCATAGGAGATGAGGAAGGAGGGAAACATTTTACAAATGGATGTTTAGTGTCCCGAGTCCCCCATCACAAGGACTCTTGTCCGTCTCTCCAACCTCTCCTTGCCTCTCAATATTCAATTCCTATGGTTACTACACAGTGAGAATCTCTCTGTTTGCTCTTGTTCATTTTAATCTGTGATGATTTCCTGTCTGGAATCCCCTTATCCTTATCTTTCATCAAGAGATGCTCACTATACTCTTAAGGCTAAACTTGGCTTTTCTTCCTCAAGAGGCCTGCCCTCCTAACTAATGTCCTCCCAGTGGTCCTGTAATACCCTGTGCATCTTTTCTTTATAATCTATAATAATAAAAGCATAATATGCTAATTTGACCGGACATCCTTCTGGACGAAGCCACGGTGGTGGGAGCTGAGCCCCTTGCGTGAATTTTGTGCATCGGGCCTCTAGTATTTTATTTTCATAATGACCTATTTTTGTGAATTAATTTATTAATATTATATGCTCCTTGGCATAATGGATGGGGGAGAGTAATGATGCTTACCTGTGCATTTGCAGTAACACAGGGACTGCCATATTGAAATGCTTTTGTAATTAATTAAATATATGTGTCAGAAGGGCTCAAGAGAATGAGCGTTGCTTTGCAGAATAATTTAGTCTAAATCTGTACTGTTCAATATGTCATCGATTGGCCACAAGTGACCTGAAATGTGACTAGTCCAAATTGAGATGTACTGACCACATATTGACCAATAGAACACAATAAGTGATATTTTGAGGATATTGGGTTAAATAAAATAGAGTATTAAAATTTCTATTTTTCACTTTTGAAGTGTATATACTAGAAATCATAAAATTATATATGTGGCTCTCATATTTCTATTGAACAATACCAGTCTAAATGAAAAAATTGCCAATAATACATCCAAATATTAAATCACTAAAATCAGTATGCTTAAGATCTGGAAAAGTCTAAGATGTTTTTTTGATATATATAAATCTATAGATAGTGGTTACTGGGTCAAAACTCTGGCTTTCATTGGATTTTTTAGGATGATAAGTCTGGAAAAACATCTTCCCCCATTTGTTCCTGAGTCTATGGCTATGTGATTTGCATCCTCAGCACTTCACTAAATCTATCCTCTCCAAAACATCAGTGGCCCCAAGGTCATATCCAACTACTTCCTTTCACTTGTACCCAAATTTCAGAGCAATTGATATATTTGAACACTCACTCTATGAAAAATCATTTCTTCCTTTGTTGTCCACAAAACCATTTTCACCAAGTTCCTCTTTCACTGTAGCTGTGAGATTCTCAGACGATACTGTCTGCTCTAGCCTTGCAGCCTTTTAACTTGAGGATTCCCTGTTTGTTTGTTTTTTTCTTACATTCACAATATATTCTTCAGAAGTGATCTGCTCTCCTCCTGTGGACTTGTTAGAAGTATTCAACTGCAAAAGAGAAAAACATACACAAAAGGATCTACAGGGTTTTGATGAAATAGAGATTTACTTCTTCCCATGCAGCAAGAATAAACTAGGTGGGTAAGTCTGGTGTTTAAAAATTCAAGATGTCAAGGAAAATTTCTGTGTTCTCTAATGTCAGGCATTAATGGCTAGTTCAGTTAGGCTATCCTTTGCATAGTACAGACTAGAAAACAAACAAGCAAAAGTGGAAAAGAGGGCAGGGCCTTAATCATGAGAGCAAAAAGCTTTCCCACAAGTCCTCATTAAATATTGCCTTTCATCCCATTGGTTGTAATTGTGTTACTGGTTAGAGGTATTTGTGAGGGAGTCTAGGAAAGTAGCATTGGAAAAAAGGTGTAAAAATGGGTATTGAGTGAATCAACATACATTTCATCCTTAAGACTAATGGAATTGGCACCTGCTTTATAAAATATTACCCAAGCCTCTATTTGTACAAACTTAGTACTTTGGATCTACATGGTGGGACAAAAATTAATTACTTATTAATTATTGTATTATTTTTCTTACAAACAACTACAAACCTCCTTTTGCTGCACCTGTATTTTGGAGTTGGCACAGGGTCTCCATGTTGCAGCAAGACAGTAGTGAGGATGCTGAAAATGTTGTACTGTTTGAATCAGAAGCAGAAACAGCTAATAGACCCCAAAAATCCAAAATCAGACACCAAGTGGCATTATTTTCTCATTTAGTCTTTCTAGTCAGTGTAATTGTACTCCATCTTCTTCATGAATCGTTGCCTTCATAGTGCCAATTATCTCGTTGTCATGTGACTTTGGGCAATCAATCATGTCACAGGTAAACTAATGGCTAGTGTGCATTGATAGAATCATATTGATGAAGGTGGAAAAAGCCATTGGGTGTTTGAGTCCAAGAAGGCATCCCCCCAAGAAAATAAAACTGTATTAGGGGCCAAGTCAAGAATATTCTGCTCAGGACTTGTTGCCTGTCCAGTGCTGTGAGTGATAGTCACCTTCAGGGCTCTCTTCTCCTTCAGAGTAAAGTGGGTGGCAGTGCTTACCCTGGGTGTGGTGCTACAAGGTGCCAACCCGTATGGCTACAGCAGGTGCAGAGTGGGCAGTGGGAAGAATTTAACCGGTATGGCTACATCTGATCTTGGAAAGTAGTTTCAAGACAAAGCCCTGGAGAGGGCCAGATTTCCTGAAGAGTGGGAGAGCAAGCCTATGTGTACTGCTATGCGGGGAACAACTAAAAGATTCTTGACTCTGAACCTTTGAAAACTCAGAACATGTTGCAGTGAAGAGTGTTGGGTTTGTTTCTCTTACTATGAATCTTACTATGAATCTCAATGAACAGTCAAGCCTAAAAGACGTTTTATCTTATAAATCTATTCCTTTTCTTGTTCGAATGAGATATTGTACATCATGCATTTTTATTAATTGTATTTCTTGAAAAAGCAATATATGTAACAACCTACAAACTATTATAGACATCTATCTGTAAATTCTGTAGTATGTATGCTCTAAACACTGTTGGAATCTTAATCAACAAATTATTTTTGAATGTATAGGCTGTTAATTTTTTAAAGATATTTTATTTAACTGAACAAGTGCCCTTATCAGGGTGATAGCTTTGAAGGTACAAATACAAATAAACAATCAAACAAACAAACAAATAAAAATAAATAAATAATCCTGTATAATAAAAGCCTAATATGCAAATCAACCAAATGTTGGAACGAGCTGTGGAACAACAGGTTCACTATAATGCGCACTGACCACAAGGGAGCAGATACTCAATGCAGGCGTTGCCCCAAGCCTGCAGGCTCCAGGCCAGTCAAGGCGGGTGCCAGTGGAGGCCCCCGATTGCCCTGCCAGTCACCCTGTAGAGGGAGGCAATCAGTGGCAGTAGAAGGAGGTGGGGCCAGCTGGCAAGAGGGCTAGTGCTCTCCCCCAACCGCCCCGTCAGTTGCCTTCAAGGAGGGTGCCAGCAGTAGCCCCCTGATCACCCTGCTGGTTGCCCCACAGATCGGCTCTGACTATCAGCCAGGCCTAGGGACCCTACATGTGCACTAATTTCATGCACTGGACCTCTAGTATATATTCTAACTTAGAGGGCATTTAGAGTCTATGGTAATTAAGGGAGTTGTCTTCCTCTTTGTTTAAATATGTTCTCAAAATGCTTGGTCATCCCAGTTCTTGGATCCCCTGATAGAATTTCCTATAGCAGATATAGCAGATGATTATTTTAGCAATGCAGAATCTTGGCATTTGCTCTGGGTTTCCCCTTAGTGAGTAACAGGAGACTTTTTTTTTCAAAGACAAAGCAGCTTTTTGAAACCGTCTTCTTAAATCTGTGATTTTGGCTGTCATGGGCAGGGCAGGAAATTCCTTTCCACAACTCAGAATTATTGAGACAGTTGTCAAACAGGCTCTACCTGCCTATGTTCTCATGCTTAGGGCGTCCTCCTTACCTCATCATTCCACCCTCTTTAAAAAATCACCTGGGAAAGCGAGAGTGTGACTAAGGCCGTATTCAGTACCACTAGAGATTTTGCTAGAAGCCCAGGAAGAATTATTATAAACAAAATCCTCGACATATCTGATCAATGAACTGGTCATTCAGAAGTTCTGAGCTCAAATACTAGTAAAACCCCAGCTTGTCCTATGAAGTGCCATCACGTGGAAGGTCCTGTTACCTCCGAGAAGTAACTTTGGAATGATTGAATAATGTTAAAAGTAGGCCGTTCAGGCACAGAATAACAAGATTCTTTTAACTACCGTATTTTCCTGCGTATAAGACAACTTTTTAACCCAGGAAAATCTTCTCAAAAGTCGGGGTCGTCTTATACGCAGGGTGTCATCTTATAGGGCCGACGCTGACACTTCTGAGCCAGACTGGAAAATCTGCAGTCGCTGCATGTGGTGGGGGGAGCTCAAAAATGGCCGCACTCCATTCATTTCAAAGAAGCCGGATGGAAACTGCAAGTGTCTCCTGTCAGCTCCTTTTTGTGCTGCATACGGTCTCTGTCCGGACTTTTTAACCCAGGAAAATCTTCTCAAAAGTTGGGGGTCGTCTTGCACACCCTGTCATCTTATACGCCGGAAAATATGGTAGTGCTTTCTAGAAGGGGAGGGCATGCTCTACGTGTCTTTGGAAATAGGTGCTGATGAACCCTCCGTGAGAATTTAAGTGGGATTAAAGATTTCTAAATGTCCATACAGTTTGGAGTCAATAAGAACATATGCTGTCCAATACTTCTGAAGTTTTATTCTCTTGGAGAACTTAATATGCTTTTAAAAGATGGTTTTCTGGCCAATTGATATTTGTGAAACACTGGGTATCATATTTCTTTCTCAAACACATGGTGTGCATTAGTCTATTAAATCTTTGGCTGGACCTGTGTTTTAACCAAACACTTTACAAATGTTTTCAATCCAAGAACTGGCTTTTGTCTTTCAAGGTTTGTTTTCAAGGCTTTTGGAAGAAAGGTTTTGTTTTGTTTTTCTGAGAAATTCTGGTTAACTTGGTAAGGACACCAGACAAATAAAGGGTTTAGGATGACATAGTGCCCTAATAATGTATATTTTCAAAGAAATATGCTAAATTCCAGTAGTCAAAAAAACATAAGACAGAATCTTAAAATGTGGGTCTTTTTAATTGAAGTTATTGTGGATGACACTGGCTTTTAAAGTTATGTAGGTTTCAGGGGTACAATTCAATAACACATTATCTGTATATTGTATTGTGTATTCACCACCTCAAGTTTAAAATGTATGTGTCTTTTTAAATCAAGTTATCATGGCTTTCTTCTAGAATGACACCCATGGATTATTTAACTTCTAAACTATGCAACATAATTCAAAATACTTTATTGTAAAGCCCATAACTTTCTGAGCTGGTGTGTGGCTCATGGAAATGCTTGCTCAGAGGGATGGCAAAATTGTTACCTGCCCAGAAGCATTGCACCTGGAAGAAAGGAGAGGCATCATTTCACACCCTAATCATGCAAATACTACTCATGAATGACTGTGGCAGCCATTTCAGTCACACAGCAGAAATACTGGCGAGCTTCATTTTATGAATGCTTTGCTCACATAGATGTCATGAATCAGTTTCCTTAAAAATAACCTTCTAGTCTAGACCATATTGAGATAGGATAGAAAGAAGTTAAGTGGGAGAAGAATACTGCAAAGAATTAGAGATGATGCTGACTTAATATTTTCCTCTCATTCTAATAGTCACACATTTATTAATATCATATAAATGTTAACTTTCTCATTTAGGTAATAGTACTATAGGTAGATAAAATGTTAACATTTAGGAAGATAATGAGGAATATATATAAAAACTCCATGCAATATTCTTGTAGCTTTTTAAAATAAGTCTAAAATTATTTCAAAGCAAAAGAGATAAAAAAGTGAATAAAGCATGAAAATTTAAGGCAAAAAATATGATTTTATGGCACCATAATATTTCATTATGTGGATATGTTTTAATTAAATCAATTCTCATTATTGGCATTTATTTTGTTATTTATTTTTGCTATTATGAATAATGTAATGACCTTCCTATACATAAGTCTTTGTTGAAATGAAAGATATTCTATTATTAAAATTGTGATGAAGAAGAAAAGATAAATTTATACTGTTACACCCAGATGTCGTGCTCTCCAAAGACCACTTAGGGAGCCCCGAAACCATTGCAAAAAAACATGAGAACCTTTATTCGAGTTAACTTGGACTTTGTCCCACACATGCTCACCCATGCAGCGGCAGGGCAGGGAGGAAGTGCATGTTTCAGGAAAACAAAGGACTTATAAGCAGTGGGTGGGGTAAAGTGTGTGGCCCCTGTTGATTGGTTGAGGGAAGGGCCAGGGTTTGGTTGCACAAGGGGCAGGATGCAATAAGACTTGGGTCATTTCCTCTGCATCCCTATTGGCTGGTTTGCAGTTTTGCACCTTTCAATACATGGAAAAGAAATGGTCTGAGAAAATGTGTGAAGAAGCAGTCACCCAACATGACTCATGTACTATATAAAATCATGTTTCACAGAAGAGCAGGGTCTTCTGGGAGAGAAGTTCTAGACTGGGCCACACTGGTAAGATGGCTTACTCTGTAGTGCGCCTTAAGGTCACGGACTCTGTACTTTAGTTGATAGTTGATATATTGGAAATTTGCCTGAAGATATTTTTTTTCACTTGACTCCCTCTAATATCTAACTTAATATTTGTGATATTTTTTCAAAAGGATGCCAGGGATGTTTAGGAATAAAAAATGTTTATGAGAATAGTAATTCATAAAAGGAACTTAGACTCTGAGAACAAGACCATTTCCTAAGTCTATGCAAAAATAATAATTATTTCCATTTAGAATGGTGAATATTTGAAAATTTTTCCTTTAACAGGCTAAGAATTAGTTGACTGTAAGGGCCAGAAATAGACCTGTAATCATTTGCCTTTGACATGTCCTGGAAATTATTCATTTTTTCACAATTGAATATAGATAGATGAAACAGTAATAGGAAAATGCCCTTTACATAGATGAGATATATTTAATAATAGTAATTATCTTTAACTAACACTTTACATATTATAAATCATATATTCAAAATGTAAGCTAAACTTTAAGAGAGCTCAGTGATAGCTATTTTGAAGCCTTTTACTCCAAAAGCTTAACCTTTTGTTAAAATTCTATGAACCTAGTTTCAAGTCATTGAAGCACCTTATCTCTGTTATATAAATATTACATAAATACATTATGTCTTCCATTGAATTATTCTTGATTGAATTTCTTCATATTGCAACTAGGTTTCCTGTTCAATATTAACTTCTGAAAAACAATACAGGAAATTTCTTTAGTCTTTCAGTATTTAGTATAGCATTAACACTTTAATAATAGGAGATATGGATATTTAAATTTAATCAATAGTCCCATTGTACATAATATTTACATTTAACTGAGCTATTTTCTTTCTGTGGACAGGGTATTAGAAAATCTGTTTCCCATCCCTTTCTTCAGGGAAACAAATTTAAATGTATGATTAACTTTATAGAAATAGATTAGATGAGTGCCTACTTAGGTGGTTTTGAAGGCCTCTGGGTAAAACTGCTGCCACCTCCAATGTCTCAATTATCAATAAAGGATGGCATTCACAGGCTTATTGGCATGCAATAAGCTGTGCTCTAAGAAGAATTATGCCAGATGTCAGTGCTGAAGCCCACAAGACAAAGATCTCCACAGTGTGTATTCTCCCTTCATGCAACACATATTAATGAAAGCAACTTTGTTGACATAGAGGGGCTGGGAGTTCCTGGTGGTCTTTGACTGGTGGGCATTGACTTCTGCTAGTATTTTATCAGTGATTAGTTATGTTGAACAAACTCAAAAAGAATCTGGAGGTTTGGACTAGAAAGAAATGGTAGTAAAAAAATACATTCTTAAGAATTATCAGTCACTCGACAGCAACAAAAACAATCTAATTAAAAAATGGACAGTTGACCTGAATAGACACTTCTCCAAAGAGGACATACAGATGGGCAATAGACATATGAAAAGGTGCTGAACATCACTAGTCATCAGAGAAACTCAAATTAAAACCACAATGAGATATCCTCTCACACCTGTTGGAATGGCTATCATCAATAAATCAATAAACAACAAGTGCTGGAGAGGATGTGGAGAAAGGAACACTTATGAACTATTGGTGGGAATGCAGACCAGTGCAGCCACTATGGAAAACAGTGTGAGGGTACCTCAAAAAATTAAAAATGGAACTGTCTTATTACCCACCAATTCTACTTCATGGTATATATCCAAACACTAATTTAAAGGAATGTATGCACCCTTATGTTCATTGCAGCATGATTTACAATAGCCAAGTTGCAGAAGTAACCCAAGTACCCCTCAATAGATAAGTGGAAAATAAAGTAGTTGTACATATACACAATGGAATATTACTTGGCCATAAAAAAGAATAAAATCATACCATTTGTGACAGCTTGGGTGGACCTATGGAGAAGAAACTAGAACTTGACTTGGATAGTGATAAAGAGATATTGTGCTAAATTGAGTGGCAGTAATATTTGAGAGATGTTTAAAACCACATCATCCCTTTCTAGACATTCAAGTACAATAAAGAGATAAAATCTGATCAATAAGACATCAGGAGGTACATGGGGAAACCTATGGCACAGTCAATCTGCCAATGACAAACGGCACATCTAAATGAAAAAGACACTAGTCTCAGAGTTAGAAGAAAGTTACTTTATTCTAGCCTTTCACATCAACTACTAATGTGAGCCTGGGCTAGCAAATTTCCCCTCTGACTCTCAGCATCCTAATTGGTGACACAGAAAAGGGTCAGGGACCTGACTAATTAACCTTACTTCCATGAACAAGGTTTTTGACCCTAAATATCACATACTGGTGGCAATGCACTTTAAATAGCAAGCCCATGGTAAACTGAAAATGAGAATGATCTACTGATAGTCTTGCTTTTTAAATCAGAAGCAGGGACAGAATTGAGTGTTTAAATAAAGAGTTCCCTTCCATTGCTACTCAAAATGTATCCCTCAGCATCATCCTCTGGAAGCTTTTATGAATCTGGACTCTCGGGCCCCACCTCAGACCTACTGAGTCAGGATCTGCAGTCTAATACGATTCCTGGGTGATTTGTGTGCAGAATAATGGTGGAAAACACACCACCCTAAACCATAGCTAGTATGCATACTTCATAAATCTCACCTCCCCTATCGTCATTCTTGATTCCAGTGCCTGGCACATTGCAGGGTGGCTGAGACGGTGGTAGAAAGAGAACAGGATTCACTCATGCTGCTGAGAATGGTTCTTCCTTTACTGATCTTTCCTTCCAGCTTGAGATGGGATTTTTCAGGATTCTCTTCCCCTTCACGTATGCCTCTCCAGGAACGGCAGAGTGTCACTTGGTTAATTTTGAAGGAAAATCTAGGAATGCTTAGTGCGGTTTCTTCCTTTTTCCTTTTGGGTATTAGCTGGCCACCGAGAGCATGCATTCTTCACTGTCCTCCATGGGTGTGCCTTCCCTCCTGGAGAAGGCTGGCTGTGATCCAGTTTGTCTGTACTTCTGGCTGGCTACCTTAGCTTGCCTAATTCTGGGTTAAGTTTAAGAGGGCCATCTGGTGCTTTAGTCTTTATTGATATGGGAAAGTGATGGCATTTTTAGACACCCTCCACAATCCAGCAGTTAATTATTTTTTAATATATACTTTATTGATTTCAGAGAGGAAGGGAGAGGGAGAGGGAGAGAGAGAGAGAAATGTCAATGATGAGGGAGAATCATTGATCGGCTACTACCTTCACGCCCCCTACTGAGGATTGAGCCCGCAACCGCGCATGTGCCCTTGACCAGAATCAAACCTGGGACCCTTCAGTTCACAGGCCAACACTCTATCCACTGAGCCAAACCAGCTAGGTCCAGAGGTTAGTTATTGATGGACCCGAATCTGGTTCAGGTGTTCGCTAATGATTAAACCGCTTTACTTGCTGAAAGTCAATTCTCTCCTCTAGAAAATGGGATGGTCGGATATGAAAGTATTTGTTTCTAGACCTGGGTAAGCCTTAGAATCACCCATGGGATGGAGGGGACGGTTTCTGACCCAAATCAGCAGCAATGGGGCCCCCAAACCTGCATGTATAAAAGAGGTTCAGGTGACACAAATCTGGAGATCAATTTTGGGGATCTCCTTGACTTTGCTACTCAAAATGTGATCTGCCTTCTAGCAGCAAAAGCGCTGCTTGGGAGTATGCTAGGACTGTAGACACCTTGGCCCCGCTCCAGACGCCCTAAGCCAGGACCAGCATGTTAACCAGGTTGCCAGACACTTTTATGTGCACATTAAGGACTGATAAGCCTTGCCCTGGACTATGTTATCTCAACTGTCCTTCCCACGGTGGAGCTGTTGGGATTCTATTTCTTTTCATTGCTTTATCTCTGGTTCCTGGCATATAGCAAGGTGCTCAATAAATATTTATTGACCAAATTAATCCATTTGCTGTTCTGTTCAGTGGAATGTGACAGCAGCTTAAATACTTGGTCATGATGCCATGGCTTTATCCTTTAATAAACCCAGCAAACAGAGGCACCAATCTATCTCTCTGGCCACTGATAGTTAGAACAAGTATGGGTCCAACATCTGGCTAATATATGCTTCCCACCCTTGTCTGAATTCTGATCAAAGTTTAATGAGAAAAATCTTCTAGGAAGTTATGTCACTCACCTTATAATTTGTATCCCTTCCTATTGTCTTATCAAATTCAAAGGGCTTCTCTCGGGTTTATGCTCCTTGGTTTCATTGTGGCATTTAACCGTGGAAGCTTGCTTGGCACTCATATAGCAGATTTCTTAACCCTGTTTTGATCACTTTTTCTTAAGCTTTTTTTTACAGTCTCCTCTTCTTCTTAATCTATTTTTTAATAAAAACTATCCATCCTTTTATGACATAGCTCAAGTATCACTTTTAGAATGGCATTCTGAAGTCTCTATTTCTAAGGTTTTTATCTATCTACTTTACATATGCTGGAGAGAAAAGATCAAAATGAAAAGCATGATACATTCAACCACTGTGAGTTTTATGAGTCTAGCACAACTTTACAGACATAGCAAATGATGCATAGATAAATATGTTCATATTTGGGGCCACTTTTGTCACTTGGGAGGAGCAATTGCTGACTAGGGATGGTCCAGGGTGGTGAATTACCCCACTGGGCCTTTAAAGAAACTCCAGATTCCTGAAACCTGCTCCTGCTGCAGATACTAATTTAGAATGTGAACCTAGAATTTATATTTAAAAATAGATATTTTACCAGCTGATTCTAAAGCATGGCCATGGTTAGTATCTATTGAAATATCCAGTTTTGTAGATAAGAATGTTCTTTTGGAATAGATTCCAAAGTCTAACCGTTATTAAGAAGGCTTTCTATCTAATCCTGTTAGCCGAACTTTGAGTGATCAAATATAAAACCTGATATTTTGTAAACAAAGAAATAAAAAAGAAAATTTAGACACAAATACAAAGCTGACAAAGATTATAGTAACACAGTCCAACAACTCCTTAATACAAGTTTGGATTGGCCTTTGCTCTGTTCGGGAAAGTAACCTGGTTTTGATGTGAGTTAAACATGTATCTATTACTTATGAAGGTAATTATTACATGGTTATAGTATCTAAGAGATATCATGAGTAAAAGTAGAATTTCCTCCCATGTAAAAAGGAGGAGAAAATTCCTTAAAACTTACAGCCAAATTTTCACTTGGATTATTAGCTGTTATTTCTGAAATAATACCAAGCTATTCCATTATTGACATTCAGGCCCAGAATGTCATAAAATGTTACTCATGGGACATAGCTGGGACTTCATTCTGCTACCTTCACTCACTTGCAGTGTCCAGTGAGTTTATGGAGCTTGGGCCAGGTGTTCCACCTCATTTCAACAGGTGTTCTCAAACTTCCTTTTGAAAACTTGTTTTCAAATAGGATTTCGTTGTCATTTCAGTTTGTAAACAATAACATACTCTTCTTCTTAATATCTGAAGAAGAGGCCATGGGCACGAATGTTTGACATGCTTAGAGTGTAAAAGTGTTTGGTGACATTTCCTACGGGACAGGTTGTGCCTGTTGACTGGCTCTGGAACCTCCTGGCTCTGGATAAGTGTGTGTTGACTTTCTTCCCAGCTTCGTTCAGCAGATCACCACTGCGCTTCATTATAAAACTGTGCCTTCCTGTGTCCTTCTGTTCGTGCCAGCCTATATTTGTTTTGCTGCCACACTTAATTCAATATTCTGTTGGTCCACCCAATGTCTCCCCTGGGAGAAGAAAACTTTGAGCACGTGTCTGACCTACAGTGAGCCTTTAGCTCAGCTGACTTGAGTATGATAAAAAGATAAAGGACTGACTTTCCATGAGCCAGTTAGCATTGCATAGACCAAGGGCTCTCAGACCTGCAGCATAAGCTGTAGCTTTGTGTTTGTTAGAAATGCAAATTCTTGAGCCTCACACCAGATGTAGTGAATTGGAAACTCTGGGGTTGGGGCTCAGGGCTCAGCAGTCTATGGTTTAACAAGCCCTCCGGGTGATTCTAGGAACACTCAACTATGAGAACCTCTGACTCAAAAAAACGTCATTCAGTAATTATTTGGTCTTCATCAGTAAATATTTATTCATTTCTACCATGAGCCAGGCACCGCCAGGGACATTAAGGACCGCCAGGGACAACAAGGTGCTGGAGGCAGAAAGGGAGTAAACAAACCCCTTTAATAGGGTTGTTCTAGGGCCCAAAGCTACAACACCGATTCCAACTTCACTGCCTGGATCAGAGAGAGTGGGAGTAGTTAACAATGTGATTGGTTCAACATTTGTCTACTATAATTTTGGCCCCAAAAAAGTATTATTTTCCAAGAAGGAGGACAAAACACTTCTCTGATTTACAGTGGGGGAAAGTAAAATCCAAGCACTCCCATGTAGGACTGCACTGCACAGAGTTCTGCCAACAAGAAATGAGAGTGAGCATTTTACACTTACACCATGGAATACTACACAGCAGTAAAAAGAAGGATCTCTTACCCTGTGAGACAGCATGGAGGGACCTGGAGGGTATCATGCTAAGCAAAATAAGCCAGTATCACATGTTCTACTCATATGTGGAATCTAATGAACAAAATAAACTGATGGACAAAATAGATCCAGAGACACACAAGCATGGAACAGACTGTTGATCTCAGAGGGAAGGCTGAGGAGGGTGGGTGGGTGGGAAGAGATCAACCAAAAAAACTTGTATGCATATATGCGTAGTCCATGGGCACAGACAATAGGGTGGTGAAGGCCTGGGGTAGAGGACTGGAGTGCTAGAAAGAAAGGATAAATGAGGAAAAAGGAGGACATATATAATTCAATAATAAAGATATTTTTAAAAATTAAAACCACGTTCCATTTTAAACAGTACTATTTGATATATGTGAATATAAGTGTACACACATATAGATTCATTCTACTGGTAAATACTATGCACAAAAATAATCAGAGACATGCTTTGGGCCACACATTTAGGTAATGAGAAATTAGGGTCTAGAGCAGAGGCATTCCAACACAGGAATGAGTCCTAAGAGATTCCTGCCTCTCTATCCTTACACCCAAACTCCAAACTCGTGGATATCCATGGACATGGAAATATGTCATGCCCTTGAAATAAAGATATTAATGGCTCAAGCAACTTTTATTGGCTTTATAAATGACGTTCTAAGATAACATCTTATTGGATTTTTTTTTTCCTGCTCAAAAGTTTAAAAAACCACAATATCATATTGCCTTGATTAGGAAAAAGCCCTACCAGTCCTGGTTGGAAATTAGGGCTATACAAAAATGATCAATGCACATTTCTAAGTGCCAGTCTGTACATAAAGGCAGATATTTAAAATTGGACTTGAAGAGCATGGGTATGATTCTGCCATGTCTTTTCAGTGCACTGCATGCTCTCAGCATTTTTTCTGCACTGAAATGCTGTGGAGGTCTGGTCTCTCTTTTATCATCCTCCCTAAGAAATGCTGTTCTCCTCCATGGGTATGGCTGCAGGGGGCAGATCGTGGAAAAGCTGGGGCCGAAGGCCTGTAAGAGAGCTGGAGGTCAACTACGACACTTTCTGTGCACAGACATTCAGTTGCAGAAAACAGGTGCTCTGCAAAAATTCTAGTTTCTCCTTTGGCTCATCCCAAAGCTTTGAGAATGGATGAACATGCTCCCCGCGTCTGAAAATGTAGGCCGGCTTTTAGGAATGAATTACGCTGTGGTTGTTTCAAGTGCTGTTCACGTGGCTCTTGAAACAAATTGCAATTGCTTTTAAAAATAGCTTATTATGCTTCACTTGGAGTGCCAAACCTTTGAACATTTAAATGATTACTTTGGCCCTAAGTAACTCCCCAAACTTCAGAAGGCTTCTTATAATTTGTCCCATTTTTGCAAAGCTGCATGAAACTTTTACTGTGGTTTCCATTTACTAAGCTTTCAGTCCATAGTAAATGCATTTTCGTTGTAGGTTCTGTTTGTGTGACAGTGTTCTGTGTCAGGGATAATAGAATACTAAATTTAGTGAACACAAGAAAGGTATAAATTCTCTACAAGCAATCTCAGTTAAACGATCACAATGCTGCTACAATAGCCAAACTCGTATTTCCTAATTTATGGATGAGCCAACCAAGATTATGAAAGGTTCAGTAACTCTCCCAGCGTGAAACATTTAATAAGCAACCAAGCTCTGTGAAATCAACTCCGCTTGGTACAAACTCTGTGTCGCTGAAAATTGGTAAAGTATCCATTCCAGATATTGTTGAGTGATATATTTGACAGATCAATACTTTAGGGAATCATGAGAGTGAGTGACAATTTTCTATAATTCATTGCTTTAATGCAATCAGCATGTCTCGGCTCTTATGCAACAAATATGGATGAACAAGGGCTTTTCCCACCAGATGCTTTTAGTCTAGTGTCGTGCTTTCCAAAAACAATAACACTAGTCAGTCACCTGTGCCTTTTTAAATTTAAATTTAATTAAAATTAAATAAAATTTAAAACTCCACTTCTCAGTCAGACTAGCCACATTGGGTAAAATCGCATGGCTGAGGGCTACCGATCAGAGATAGAATGTTTCTATGATAACAGAAAATTCTATTAGCAATGCTCTAGTTGAACTCTGAGTCATTATATCTGTAAAACTGTGGTAAGTGGAAATGTTTTCTGATTTGACACAGTTGAGGAGACAGCCAATCTCTCTTCAGTACATTACAATTGTATCTTGTTTATTAATTAAAACTTTAAAGCCAATCGTGCAGTAAAGAAAGCATGGCTAATTGTGCTGTGATGCAAAGAAGCTGTGGATGTACTCTAGAATTCAGTAGTATGCACTATACAACACAAGTTTTCCTATTTAAATTATAGTGAAAGACGAAAGCAAGCCCTGCTGTATATTGCAATGTGGGTTAAAAAATGCAATTATCTTTGTAGAAGTTCATTAATAATCGTTCCTCTCGAAGTATTCTAAATTAGGACACTGCTCTAAACTAATCTTAATCAGCCACACAAGGGGTAAAATAGAGCTATGGGATACTAGCTGCCATAGGTCCTTATTTAAGGAACCAAAGGGCATAAAATCAAATGAAAGTAGATCACCTCTGCTGCTGCTTCTAGTACTATGCTGTCTGGAACTTTCTTCTTTAAATTTGACCTTTTATTGCTCTTTGATGCACAATGTGCGGCCCATCGGATCAGAGGTTGATTTTTAAGAGGTTGATGTTTTGTAATTTGGATTTAATTTATATCTTTCTTTTTTCCCAAGTAATATATTAAATGGGAAAATTTGCTCTATTACAATGAAAGGTCATTTAGTTTTTATGGGTATTTCTGCTGCAATTGAACCATGAAATAGTAGTTGGGTGAAATGAGAATGAAAAGGTTACAGCTAGGAAATGCTTAATGGAATCAAAGATACCCATCTTCTTTAATTTTTTTAAAATACATTTTTAATGATTTAAGAGAGAAAGGGAAAAGGAGAGAGAGAGAGAGAGAGAGAGAGAGAGAGAGAGAGAGAGAGAGAGAGAGAAACATCAGTGACGAGAATCACTGATGTACTGTCTCCTGCATGCCCCTTACTAGGGACTGAGTCCAAAACCTGGGCATGTGCCTTGACTGGGAATCAAATTGTGACCTCCTAATGCATAGGCCAACACTCAACCACTGACCCACACTGGCCAGGCTTTCTTTCTTTAATTTTTAATAAGCTACTAAAGAAGAGAAGTCTCAACTCCGCATTTGAATGCGTTCTGTGCAAAATAAGTTCTCCTAAATGTGCTTGTAGTTCCAGTTTATGTTTGAATGGGACTGCCTGGAAACACGGAACATGCTTTGACTATTTCCTCCTGCTCAAGTTAACAATTGATCTCAACCCCACTCCACAAAGCAGTTAGGGTTACTCATCAACTAGGTCAGTGCTCAGCAAACAGGCTGAGTTAGGCTTTAGCACCTGATGGTAGAGCTGGGGCCACAGAGTTAGGGGTTCACCAGCCAGTTAGGTTGCTGCTTTGTATTCCCAGCATGGTGGGAATTTGTTATTGCCACTGGATTTAGTTGTAGAAATCTACTGTTTTCAATCACTGCGAGTACCTTGAACAAGGAATGGACTCTTTCTGCATTCCTAATATTTTTACCCCCAGCCACTTTATGCCTGATAGTCATCATCTCCTCTATTCCCTCGTCTTTCATTCTCCCAGGAATATAAAGCAAGCTGGCATTTTCAGACCTCAAGCAAGTTGCACACATGACCGAGGATAAGAGGGTAAATGCAATGCATAGGAGTAATGAAGTGAAACAGCAGCATATGGTCTCTATCTGTGAGAAACATCAAATGTTATAGTCCAACCCTCTTCATGAGTAGAAAAATTGGAAAATTTCCAGTTCTGTATATCTAATAAAGTTAGTGACTATTTTACAGGAAAAAGTAATGTGACTAAGAAAAGAACACAATTTCTCTTGGTCTTATACACAGTCTGTATTACCTTGTTGTTTAGTTCTACAGTGCTCATATTTTATAATAAGTAACTCACTGGTCTGAAGTTGCTCATACAAGATGCTTACTTACTTAAGATAATAATCATTTCATTCGCTGAGATATGTTTAAGCCTTTAACTGTTTTTATTTATTTTGCATTGAGATCAAATCACCTCATAACACACAGTCATGTTTTCCACCTTCCTTTTTCTAGATACAGCGCAAAACACTATGTCTGTATTAAGAAAATTTCAGATTGAGTTTATAATTCTAAGAATAGGTAAAGGATATTGGCTAATATCTAAGAATCTCATATTCACGATTAGAACTTATTTATGTCCTAATCTAAGTGTATAGTTTTGTTCGTTTAACTGGTAGCTATTGTGTTAACCCAACATTAGTTGTAATTTCAACATAGTGACCAAAGAGGTAAAGAGATTGCTGTGTGGGTCCCAAATGGCAGCATTTAAACTTGATCACTTCTCCAAAAAGTGCATTCTGTTCTGTGTGACCGTATAACTGCATCACAGTTCTCTCCAGGGGGGTAGCTCAGAAGTTCAGTGCAGGCTCTTCTGGGAGTGCAGTTTACTAGTACCTGTGCAACCACACATAGCTGCAGTGTGAACATCCAAACACTAGGTGGCACTACTAGTAATTCATAGCTGGGCAATCTTGGGTTACTCGGGTACCTTTCAGAAATCCAGAAAAATATACTGTAACCTACTATGCCATTTTTTAAAATTATAAAATGTAATTGTAACTATGTAATTGATTTTTGGTATCAAGTATCAATCAAAAAATGGAGTATCTCTCCATTTAGAGTACCATTTCCAGAACAACTATATTTTTCGTTTCCCCTCATTATCTAATCTAATAAAAGAGAAACATGCAAATTAACCACACCTCGCTATGCCCCAAGCCACACCCACCAAGCCAATCAGAGCGACTATATGCAAATTAAACCAAGCAAGATGGTGACTGGCAGCCATGGAGCTGGAGCAAGCTGGCAGCAGTCTCCTGGCTAGTGAACCCCTAATTTTGTTCCCACCTGCCCTGGCTGGCTGTGGTCTCCACTCAAGGCAACAAAGTTTCAATTATTGAAGATAAATAAATCCCAGATACCTGCTTCCAGCCAGTCTCACTGGGAGCTTGGGTTGCTGGGGGCTGTGGCTAGCCTGCAAACAGCCATCAGCCCCTCACCCAGGTTGGCCACACCCTCATGGGGTGAGGGTTCCTGCTGGAGGGCTTGCCAGCCTTCAAACAGCCATCAGCTCCTCACCTAGGCTGGCCACACCCTCATGGGGTGAGGGTTCCTGCTGGGGGGCTTGGCCAGCCTGCAAACAGCCATCAGCTCCTCGGCCAGGCTGGCCAGGCACCCCAGCAGGAACCCCCCTCCCTGAAGAGGATGTGGCCAGCCTGAAAATGGCCCTCAGCCCCAGCGATGGGGGAGCTCTGCTCAACCACAAGCCAGGTTGACAGCTGTCAGTACAGCAGTGGTGGTGGGAGCCTCTCCCACCTCCTCAGCAGTGCTAAGAATGTCCAATTGCAGCTCAGGTCTGCTTTCCACTGGCAAGTGGACATCCCACAAGTGCTCCCGGGCTGCCAGAGGGATGTTTGACTGCCAGCTTAGGCCTGATCCCCTGGGGGTCCCAGACTGCAAGAGGGCACAAGCCAGGCTGAGGGACCCCCCTGAGTGCACAAATTTTTGTGCACCAGGCCTCTAGTTCTATTATAACCAATGATTTCCTCCCCATGGACTCTTTTATGACCTGCATGATCTATTCACATCTTTCATGTTTCCCTTGGCTTACACCTATGTGCATCTATTTGTATCTCTCTGCTATGCTTCCCAGAGTCTCTCATGTAAACACATGAACAGTACTGTTAGAACTGTTTTAAGTTAGTAGAATTGAGCTGTCTTCTGTCATTTCTTGAGTTCATGCACTTTTCTTAGTTCTTTCTTTATTACAACTCTGCCTTCTCCTCTTACCATAATTCCACATCCAATATTTAATTAAACCAGGTCCAACTTGTTGTAAAACAATCATTACTGTCTTCTTTCTATTCTTGGATGGTCCTATCAGCAGAAGCCTTTGAAAGAGATTCCCAGCTGACTAGGGCAAGCCTGGGCAATCTGTCGGCCTTATTGAGAACACAATGGGATAACTGTTAATAAGCCTTACCACTGGGCAATCAAAAGCTATCAGTCAGCTTGGCTTTTGTATACACTATTGAAATCTACTTCTCTTAAACTCTATAAACATTAACCAATGTGAATTACCTTCTTAAAAACTAATACTGTCTTCAAGAAGTCAGGCTGGGGGAGTAACATCAAACTTTCCCGGGCTCAACACATCCAGGAAACACAGCAAAAAAAACACACACAGAGTATAAGGGGTGGGGGTGGCTCTTGAAATTGTACTGATGGTGATTCATAGCACTTTGAATACAAAGGTTAATTTATAGCAAACAGACATGGACACAGTGGTAGCTAAAGGCACATTGGCTTGTGCTTTTCCATAAAGACTGACTCTTTAGTTCTGCAACAGGTTGAATGGAGAAGAAAGATGTACAGACAAATGA
>PVJC01020741.1:0-28892 GCA_004026665.1 Murina feae
GGAAAAAAGGAAAATATATGTTTTTTTCTCTTTTTCCAAGGCTTAGCCAGCCATATCAGAAAGACCATATGTTAGCTGCAAGAAAAGTTTGCTGTAAGGGGCTTTAATTAGAATTTTGCATTTTGATGACTCCAAATAAAAAAAGGCAGGCTTTTAGGAAGGAATTAAGGCTCTTTGATAATGATAATGCAATTGAACTGCATTATAATGCCAAGGGTTATTACGTTAGAGGTATCCATGCCAAAATAACCAAAATGCATTTTGTTATGTTCACCTCATGGGGGTCACATGGATCCCCTGAAACTTAAAATTTCATTGGATATCAAGATTGATGATCCCACAGCCTCATAAAGAGAATATGAAAAGATTTGTTATTAACAAATGAGACTTTCTGGGGCAAACAAGAATATGCTCACAAGCAGGTCTAAGAATGGCTTGAAAAAGCAGAGAACTGAGATTGTGTTTAGGGTATTTATGAGACAGAAGGGACAGGGGTAGGGTGAGAGTTCTTTCCTATGGGATGTGGTTTATGTGGTTTGGAATTCCCACCAGTACCAAAGGAGGGACATCAAGCTTCTATCTACTTCCAAATATAAGAGCAGAAAGAGGAAAGGGAGTTATGGGGCTTGAAATCTGTCAGCAGTCAAACACTGAAAACTGAATCTGACTCTTCATTACAGCCCACCTCTAATAGTTAACTGTTGACTAAAGTGTGCATCATTTTAGTTAACTGAATTTGAACTTGTTTAAATAAGCCAAAGCCATACTTTATAAGGCCTAAAATCTGAGGCTGGTAAGGAAGCCAAACGTTCCATTAATGTGTTGTTCAAGGATACAGGATTGTGTAGTTTTGAGAGTGAAATGAGTTCCTTGGTTACCAGCTAATCTAATAAAAGAGTAATATGCAAATTGCTGTCACTCTGCTACACTCAAGCCATACCCACCAGTCAATTGCCAAACCCACCAGCCAATCAGAGCAACTGTATGCAAATTAACCCAGCCAAGATGGTGGCCAACAGCCATAGAGCTGGAATAAGCAGTAGGCTTGCCTCAGCGATAGAGGAAGCTAAGGTTCCTGCCCGCCCAAAGCTGGCTGTGGCCTCTGCTCAAGGCAACAAAGTTTCAATTATAGAATATAAATAAACCCCAGATACCTGCTTCCAGCTGTCTTGGGCTCAAGGAAGCCCTGGTAGCCTGGGTTGTCAGGGGCAACCTAACCTGGGCTCTGGTTAAAGCAACAAGTTTCAATTATAGAAGATAAATAAATCCCAGATACCTGCTTCCAGCCAGGCTTTCTGCAAACAGCCATCAGCCCCTCACTCAGGCTTGCCAGGCACCCCAGCAGGACCTCCCTTCTTGAAGGGGCTTTGGCCAGCCTGCAAACAGCCATCAGCCACTCACCCAGGCTGGCCAGGCACTCCAGTAGGACCCTCTTCCCTGAAGGGAATGTGGCCAGCCTGCAAACAGCCATCAGCCACTCACCCAGGCTGGCCAGGCACCCCAGTGGGACTCCTACCCTGATCTGGGACACCCTCAGGGCAAACTAACCAGCCCCCACCCATGCACAGACCTCTATCCTATCTAATAAAAGAGTAATATGCAAATTAACCATCACTCTGGGACAAAGATGGTGGCGCCCATAGTGGTTGGACAGGACGCTGGCAGCGTTACCCTGGCAACGGGAGCCCAGCAGGCAATCATACCTGCAGGCAGCACCCAGCAGGGCCTGCTGGGCAGTGGCTGCATGCACCATGGATCAGGCAAATTGGGGTGACCAGGGAGCAGAAAATTGGCCTCTAGGCAGCACCCATCAGGGACTTCTTGCCCATCCTTGTGGTGTGGAGCAGACAGGTCTGGCAGAGACCAGAGAACCATGTGGAGTGGGCCCAAGCCATCAGTAGCACATCTCCTGAGGGCTCCCAAATTGGAGAGGGTGCAGGTCAGGCTGAGGGACCTCCCCACCTGTCCTCCCCCACCTACCTATCTGTGCATGAATTTCGTACACTGGTCCTCTAGTCCTATATAATAAAAGGATAATATTCAAATTGACCCTAACAGCAGAACCACTGGGAATGACTGGCCACTATGACACACAATGACCACTAGGGGGCAGATGCTCAATGCAGAAGCTGCCCCTGGTGGGCAGTGCACTGCCACAGGGGGAGCTCTGCTCAGCCACAAGCCAGGCTGTTGGCTGCCAGCACAGCAGTGATGGTGGGAGCCTCTCCTGCCTCCTCAGCAGCACTAAGGATGTCCGAATGCAACTTAGGCCTCTCCCTGCTTGCAAGTGGACATCCCCTGAGGGCCCCCAGGCTGCCAGAGGGATGTCTGACTGCCAGCTTAGACCCAATCACCCAGGGAGCGGGCCTAAGCTAGCAGGTGGACATAACCCGAGGGATCCCAGATTGCGAGAGGGCACAGGCTCACTGAGGGACAACACCCCCCCCCCCCCACCGCCCGCCAGCTCCAAGTGCACAAATTTTTGTGCACTGGGCCTCTAGTCAAAATAGATTCTGAAACTTTGAAAGGAGGAAGATGTATTTTGGTAGTGCCTTGTATTGTGTCTTTATAGTATGTGCAGGAACTTGTGTGGTCTTTATTTTATGCATTTTTATGAAACAAGAAATCACCAGAGCTTTTCTACACCAAAGAGTCAACTTTGGTTAAATAATTGCTGTCATTGCCAGACCAGATGGCCAAATCATTAGCAATGACCAGGAGTCTATAACAATGTTCAGACAGGGCCAGTTACTGGCCAGGATATTCAGTGCTGAGATGGCTGCTTATAGTGTAGTCAATTATGCTGACCTTTAGATCTCATTTTTAATTAGGAACATCCTGTTAAAGGAATAAAAAGTAGGAGCCCTTCAGTGTGCCCCATCAGGTATGATGGTGGTATTGCTGTTCATGAGAATGAGAACTCACTTTGCTGTTCACCAAGGATCCCAGGGATTACCCACGTGGCCAAAGGGTTCAGGACAGAGGAGTCTTCCACTAGAACCCTGATACCTGGCAACATGTGCTGGAGGACTGGCATTTGCCACTATCCTTTAGAAGAAAGGCTCTATGGTTGTGCTAAACTTGTAGGATCCTGCGTCTATGACCCAAGACATAAGGGACGTTATATTTGAATCATATTGGGCTTAGGGACTATTAGAACCTCTCTTTCTTCAAGAGTCCAGCATGCTTCTAGAATGACCACTCTAATGATAGGTATTGTGAAATCTAGGAGGGCAATTTCTTTTTTTCCCCTCTATTATTATTATTATTATTATTATTATTATTATTATGTCTATGTATTTATTTATTTTTAATGTTTCAATTACAGTTTACTTTCAATATTATTTTGTATTGGTTTCAGGTGTATAGTATAGTGGTTTAACAATCTTATACTTTATAAAATGTTCCCCTCCCCCTCATATTTCTAGTACCCATCTGGCCCATACATAGTTATTGCAATATTCTTTTATTTTTCCCCTTTATTGATTAAGATATTGCAAATGTGACCTTATCCCCCCAATGTCCCCTCATTCCCCACTCCTGCCCTCACCCTCATCCCCTGTTGTCCAGATCCATTGCTTATGCTTACATGCATGCATGCAAGTCCTTTGGTTGATCTCTCCCCCTTACCCCCACCCTCCCCTACCTTCCCTCTGAGTTTTGAGCATCTGATTGATGAAGGAGGGAAATTTCTTACAGCAGAAGTCCATGGGCAACTTATGGCTATCTTGGCTAGTCCAAAGATTTCAGAAGGCAAGGGAAAATATTGGCAAAGTCTTTACAGTAAAGGCTCTAGGGTGACACTAATTAAAATGATAGTGTCTTTCCATTTGGACATATTCTTGAGCATTTTGTTGCAGAATGTCCCCATTCAAGGTAGGATGATTTCCAGTAACAGTATAAGTTGCTTTAAAATTTATAACTGAGGAGTGTATTGCCTCAAAGACCCCTCAAAGGCCTAAAAGATGTTTGGCTTGTTTTAAAATCATGGATGCTGAGAGGGTCAATGGTTGTTTCTTGACATTGTCAGAGTGGACTCAGTTTACCTAATAATTTTCAGGATTTTAAGTAGCGCTGTGGGGAAATGACCCAGTCTTCTTTTGTGACTTTTTTTTGCAAGTATTAGTATATCCCGAATGAGTATATCAAATGGATCTCTTTGGAAGGGGTTATCATCAATACAATGTCATACCTGTGTTCCTTTCTAGAGTTAAGTGTGGTTAAGATGCTTGCAAAAACTGTGCATGGTGGCAGGGTTGCAGTACTTCCTGTGCAGTCGGGTAGAGATTATTTCTCTCTTTAGAGGTGAAGGCAAATTGCAGCTGAGAGGCTGTTGAAATAGGAACTAACTAGAGTATATTAGCTAAATTTATGCCTCCAAGGTATTTACCAATTGCCGAATGGATGGAGTCAGTAATTTTAACAATATTGAGTATGTGGCCTTAATGAGTGAACAGGGCATTAAGGTTGGGGTAATGCAACATTAGGTGTCATTAGATTGAAAAACAGGCAGATTGGGCTCTTAAACAGAGAAGCAGTGCAAATAATTACCCCTTCTCTCAATAGATGTTGCATAATGTTTTTTAATCCTTGATGGCTCTGTTTTAATTTACATTGCTATGTATTAACTATTTTAACTGGGGAGGAAAATGACCATGGAGTCTCATTTTATCAAGCCATTTATAAATATCAGCAATGTAGTTCATTGTAATTTACTATTTGCTTTGTGAAAGCCTCTATGCCTACTACCGGCTATTTTAGGTCAATGGGCACTATGGCCGCAGGGAATTTTGCCAAGGTGGTTAAGATGAGGCATATATTTTTGTCCACTATTTTATATTCAGGAATTTCTGAAAGGTTATAGGGAAAATTGTATTTAAATGCAGTGAGATCCCAGGTTGAACTGTAACTGAGCTCCAGTATTGATTATGGATGTGAAGGTTTGCCAGTTGATGCATTTCAGCAGATGTTAAGGTTAATTCTGGATCAATATTGTAGAGGCACAAAAGCGAATCATCACTCTTTCAGTTTTTATAGTACAATATGTTTAGTAAATTTTTGATTTGCAATTGTATTGAGTTGTAGACCTGTACTTTAAATTTCATTGCTTTCTCTTGTACTTCAGGTTTTTTCCATTTATTTATTTATTTATTTATTTATTTATTTATTTACTCTTGTTTCATTGTTTCTGAATGTATAAATAGCATAGATTTTAGAGTCAGGCAGACCTAAATTCACACCCCTAATCTGTTATTATTTATTCTTTGCCCTTGGGAAAATATACCTAAACTTTCCAGTTTCCTCCACTATGTAAAATTGAAACCTCAGAGAACCGTTGGGAGAAGAGGCAAAGTGTGAATTCATGTGAACAGTGTGGCATGGTTCTTGGCATATGGTAGGTATTATTCATGCTGGTTGTGTTTCTTTTTCTTCAGTCGTTCTGTGACTTCTATTCATTTCTGAATGGAAACTGGCTCTAGTAAGGGTTTCCTCTGCAGCCAATTTCTGATTATTCACAAGTGACTTCTCCTCCTTGGGGATAAAGTGATGCCCCAGGATTTTCCCAGCTCTCATTTTAGCTGGCCAGCATTGTTCATCTTAGGGTAAGGCATGAGTCAAGCTAACTTATGTAATCACATGTTAAAATTGGATTATTCAAGGTTTCTTTTTCCATTATGTGCCCTTACACCATAAAAAATATATTTGAACATTTCTATTTAATCCCTGTGATTCAATTATTTTCAACTATGCATTGTGGGATACTTATTGTGTATATATTTATCACTCTATTCATTCTTTCAATACATGTGTATTGGGCACATTGGAGTGGGTCACAGTGACCCACTAGGCTTCATGATAGGATAGGATGTGAAGATAAGACGACAGTAAGAAAAATAAAAATAATTGAAAATAGCAAAGCAAAATATGCTCTTCATTAGTAGATAGACTATGCGATTTTACCTGATGACATTGACATCAAAGGTTAAGAAAGCATGACTGTGAGCCCCTCGACCATGTGGTTTCTTCATGCCACGGGGGCCGTTTTAAGCACTGTAGCTGACATTTTGTTGCCCCAATCACATAGCTTTAATCTTACAATTTCAGTGAACACAAGTTGATTCCAAATCCTATTGATACATTTTTCCATGCTTTATGGCTTTATCCAAATCCAGATACAACTCTGCCCATGCCGGGCATCTTGGAAACCCAGGTATTTAATCCCCCTCAAGAGTAGCTCCTAATCAATGGGTGTTAGGAATTCCGAATATAAATATCTCGTCATACTGTCTCTTAGATGGAATAACTCTGAAATTTTACCTTGACTTCCAGAGTTTGTATAGAGGGATAAAATCCATTACCCACAGTAACAAGTGACTTTATATAATTCCTAGAGTCCTAGTGCATGAAATTTGTGCACGGAGGTGGTCCCTCACCCCGGCCTGCCCCTTCTCTAATCTGGGACCTCTCAGGGGATGTCCAACTGCCTCTCACAATCCAGGACCACTGGCTCCTAACTGCTTGCTGGCCTGCCTGCCTGATTACGCCTAACCACCTCTGCCTTGCCCCGCACCCAGTACCTGGGCTTCCCCCCCTCTGGACAGCTACAGGCACCCAGGACTCAGGCTGACTTCATCCATGCCGGCCGCAGCCACAGGGGATCATGGGCAGATGGCTTCACCCAGGCCACAGCCACAGCCGCCTGGGACTGTGGGGTGGGCAGCTTGTCCCTCTCCCGGGCCGCAGCCTGGATGGTTCCCATTTCTCTCTCACAAACTCATTTGTGCCTGGCTGGTCCCCATTCCTCTCTCCCTGGTGTTGAGTGTCTGAGCCATTATGGTGTGATGGTATGAAAGTGTGACAACTGTCTGCCTATTAGCTCTTTTTATATGAGATGCTTTTCTGATTATTCTCTTCTTTGTGGTATTTATTTATTCAACTAACAGTGTTTTCTTCTGTCTGTACTAGTAAGCTACTTATACCCACATCCTTGATTCAGGGAAAAGTCAAATTAAGATAATTTAGGTTTATTTTGTTGTGGAGTTAGGAAAGAATCAAAGTGTTATAGTTATTTGCGTCTTTCAAGAACTGTGAAATTCTTGGTTTTCAATTAATTCTGAATTAATAAGTTGACCTGGTTCTATTTCATGGTTATTGGAATACACAAGACATGCCACTCCTGCGTCAAAGGCAAAGAACCTCATTACTTACAGCATAACAGGCAGCATCAGCTCCCTGTTTGTGTCAGTTCTCTTTGCCAGGTCCTAGGAGGAAGATACAGAGGGATCAATATGACTGCCAGATACGTAACAGAATTATGTTATGACTTAGAAATACTAAATTTGGGGGCTTCACTGTTTTTATCATGAGTAACAAGCATGTCTGCTTTGAGCTTGCATCCATCATTGCAAACACAAGCTTACGAAATGGTCCAAGTATAGAGAAGTCAGTCTCACATTTTTTTATATGCCCAGCAAGAATTCACAGGACACTCAGGGCCCAAACCAAATAATTTCTCTCAACGGTGCCCTGGTTTACATTCGTTTTACTCCTAGGCCTTTTTGCCCACTAACTGAAATAAGCAGTTCATCATCCTTGTCACTCTAACATAGAGCATGTCTTTGTGTTCTGGCCTAACTCCGGCTATAAGACAACAAGAGCTAAATGCTTTAACACTTTCCTTATCTTGTACTCACTAGTACTCAACTAGAGAGAATGCAATGTAGGAAGCCCAATTAAAAAAAGTGTAAATAAAGAATAATGGAATCGCATAGGATCAGCATCTCAATTTTCACAAGTGCCAATTGAGCTCTCCTGCCAAATGAGAGAGAAGATGGATCACAAATAGAGGGAGAGTCATAGTTAAAGGTATTAGGATGTGGAAGCATCATGGTGTATCCAGGGATGGTCAGTAGGGCAATAGGAAGCTTAAAGGAAGGAAAGAGGTGACTAAAGTAAGGTCAGCAAAACAGCAGTTTATGAGGGATATTGAGCTCACTTAAAGTGTAATTAATAAATGTAATTGTGCTTCTCCTATAAGCTGTCCCAATAATATAAGCTACTCTCCCAGGGTCTCCATTTGCTATTCTTCCCTCATCACTCCCCTCCTCAACTATCTAAATCAGATAACGGGGTCAGAGCTTCAGATCAGGTAAAATGAAATCTCCAATCCCTTCTCTCCTGCTATCCAGAAGATTCTACTGCAGGTGTATGGTAAAGGCCTCTGTTGAGATTGCCACCTCCATCAAACATTTTAGCAGTACACTGTAATACATATGGGAATCTATAGCAATGACATTTGCAGAAGTTATTAAATTAGTTTCTGAATTCAAATTAAGTTATTCCATGTCACAGGTGAGACTTCCCAGCCGTGTGATCTTGGACAAGCTACATAAGGACTCACTTTCCATCTCTGTAAAATGGATATGGTGGTGTCACATGCTTCATACAAAATGTTCTCATGATTGAATAAGGTAAATCATATACAGTGTGTGGTAGAAGGCTGGCACATGATTTTTTTTTATCATTATTTACTATGCAAATTGTTATAATCATCAGGTTTATCTTATCATCATGGATAGTTGGAAGGTGGCAGCATTTAATGAAACAACACATCTAAAATCAATCTATTAGCTTTGTCTCCTGTTAAAGAATTCACAAAGAATTTTCCAAGTAGAAGCTAATCATAAAGTTTACAACCTTATTTAACATCCTTATTTAAACTGAAATCTGCTACTACGTCAAAACCTGACAGTGGTTCCTAACGACTGGCTACACATTTTCAAATACTTTCTGAAAGATGGAACTATGGCTTATTTTTTAGAAAATCCCCACACATTTATAAGCAAGGCATTGTCTTTATTTACGTTATTTTCCCATATCATGGTGGGTTGAAAGAATTAATGTAGTTGCAAAACACTTTCATGCGACTAACAAGAGTTTAAATTGGAGGAAAATATTTACAGAATTTAATAGTCCAAACATGACACATAGAACACATGGTTCAATACCTGATGCTATTCCAGTGTTTTTTAAAATTAGAAGTGAAAAAGATAAGTATATGTAACCCTGTACCACAAGTGCCTGTAACACTCCTCTTGGCCAAAGCCCCAGCCCAGAAGCCACAAAAGATACCCTGTTGGAGAAATCGGGGGCTTTCCCACTGGCATGGCCGCTGACACAAGTCACAAACAACGTTTGTGCCAACGATGACATAACTTGCTCGGTAGCTACAGTAATCTTGCTCCTTCCTCTCTGGGGCCCACTTACTCATTACTCCTTTATCTTGCTTCATGCCGGCCTGTTCACTTTATCCCCTTCCTGGAAGTCCTGGTACCCACACTCTTCACCACTCAGCTCACTCCATGCAGGTTGACTTTATACTGAGCACACGGCCACGGATTTTCTTCCAGCATTCACCTCGAATGTGACCCTGCCTTCTCCAGGTTCATTTCTGAACCCTTCTGCTGCATCTACCTTTCTTTGCATTTGGCATAAACGTAATATAATTATTCAGCATGACCTTCTCATCCAACCCTCTCACTTTGCAGATGATGAAATGATCTCACTTTAGTTCCTTTTAGATTAGAATATTTCACATAGACTTTTTTGCAGAAATATTTATCAATCCCTTCAAATATGAGGGTACATTCTGGAAGGTTCCCACAGTGACTTTTCTTCCCCTCTGTGTTACACTGATTCCTAATAGCTTTATGCAGAGGGTAAGATTTCTGTATTGTTCCCTGAGAGGAACTGGCTTTTTAGTGGATAAGAAGAGAGAATCTATTGTCTGAAAGTAGATATGAAGCACATTTAAAACGTGTCTAAGTTCTTTATATAAGATTTTTAACTCAAATCATAAATCATCTTTATTAATTCACTCTGGAATTTATTTCCTCTTTACTTAGTTTCCCTGAAATTTACCACATTATTTTTATTTATTTAGTACTTGGAGGGGTTTAAAGTATATTACCTCATATTCTACTAATAACAATGAACAATGTTGGGTGAGAAAATATACTACTCTATTTTATAAATGAATAAACCATGGGTCATTTCTAGTTTTGCAGATTAGACCATTGAAAGAAGAAAAATAAATTGTGAAAATATCAAGGTCACTGGTGAAAAAATGGAATGTTTATATACCTGAGATCCCCAAATTCCATAGTTTTATCTCCCCAAAGGGCACGTATTTTAAAATACTCACACATGGTAAAAATATCCAAGGTACTGTCTCATAATATGTCATTCTATGAGTGAGCCAAAATCAAGTCTTTAGGCATTTTAGAAACTAAATCCTCTAATGGAGCGCATTTCACAGTGAATTCCCTGCCTGTCTCACATTGGCTGCAAGGTTCCAGTGTCTATATTTGTATTTTGAATTTGTTTGGATAGATGCTGAGAACAAACTTACTTGGAATGTTAACTATTTTTTGTCTAAATAACTATATCAATAAAGTATAGTATGAATAATTGATTAAAAAAACAGCTGTCAAGGTATTTCAAAGTCTATGAGAAAAATATCATTTAATGTTCACCCTGGGCAGAGAAAATTTGAAGAAGAAAAAAAAAAAAGACTAATGTCATGTCATTTTCTTCCCTCAAACCAATTTCCTGGTGTTCATTTGGAAACCTTGGCATAAGACCATGTTGAGGAAAATCAAAAGTGAAGCCATTCAAGTCTTCAGTGGCATGCATCCATCTCAAACATGAAGACTTTCCACTCACTCACTATTCTGTCTGAGTCAGGCACACTAATCCTCCCTTCTTTGTCTAGAATATGACAACTTCCTCTTCTACTTGGAAAGAACTTTAGTGAAAATGCTCTATCAACCCTCTCTCTGTGCTTCTAAGACTGCTTCTTTCATGTCATTTCAAGGACTTCTGTAAAAGCATTTTTTTTTACTGTTTAAAATGTCAAGTTTTACTACTTAAAATATATATGCTACCATACCTCCATAAACCACCTGCCGGGCCTGGTGATTGAGTATGAGTTGACTTCTTCTTAGGAAAGATGCCATATTTTTTCAAACTACTTCTACCCTGTAGCACGTGGCCTCCAAGTCCTTATTTAACAAACCTGTTCTGTTGAAAAAGCAAAACATTTAATACAAAAATTAGGTAAAATGGTTGATTATCTTGATGTTTTTTTAATCAACTGTTGCCGTATACTAATCTTAGCTTTTGCGTTGTCAACAAAAATTATTTTATTCAGAGTAATGTATAATGCAGATGGTCACACTGTTACTAATTATATCAAATAAATTATGTGGCAATTATTTATTAATCCAATAATAGAACTAGCACCAATATAAATCAGCAAAATTTTAGCTTTGGTGTTCTTATATACATAGGAACAGAGTCTACTTCAAGTGTTTTAAAAGCCTGATTTATATCTTCCTGGTTGGCTGTAATACATTGGCACTTTTTCCAGTACTCTAGAGGAAGCAAGATATTTCAATTTTTTAGCTAACTCTGCAGCAAAATATCTTTGTACCTGGGTGGCTCACTTTTGATCTACAAGCTGAAGAGTCTGAATGATGCGAAATGGTAGATGATAGATAGATAGATAGATAGATAGATAGATAGATAGATAGATAGATGATAGGTAGATAAATGTAAAGGTAGAGACACTTGTCTACTCTAATAAAAGAGTAATATAGAAATTAACCATCTCTCTGGGATGCCTAAGCCACACCCACCAGCCAAGCCACGCCCAGCAGCCAATCAGAGAAGCTGTATGCAAATTAACCCAGCCAAGATGGAGGCCGGCAGTCACGGTGGGTGTGGCACAGGTGACGGTGGTTGCGGCTCGGGCAGCAGTGGGCAGCTGTGGCAGGGCGGGTGGGGCTGGAAGGCGGACGGGCGGGCAGGGCAAGCTTGACCAGCCTGCAAACTGCCATCAACCCCTCACCCAGTATGGCCAGGCACGCCAGCAGGTGGACATCCCCCTGAGGGGTCCCAGACTGCGAGAGGGCACAGGCCAGGCTAAGAGACCCCCCCAAGTGCACACATTTTTGTGCACTGGGCCCCTAGTGTGTGTGTGTATGTGTATATATATATATATATATATATATATATATATATATAGAGAGAGAGAGAGAGAGAGAGAGAGAGAGAGGTAGATATAGATGTAGATGTAGATGTAGATGTAGATGTAGATGTAGATGTAGATGTAGATGTAGATGTAGATGTAGATGTAGATGTAGATGTAGACATCAACCTAAATATAGTGATCTATGCCCTAACCGGTTTGGCTCAGTGAATAGAGTGTCGGCCTGCAGACCAAAGGGTCCTGAATTCAATCCTGGTCAAGAGCACCTACCTTGGTTGCAGGCTTCTCCTCAGCCTAGGCCCTGGTCTGGACTCCTGCAGGAGGCAACCAATCAATGTGTTTCTCTCACACCATTCCCTCTCTAATCCACTGTCTCTAAAAGATCAATGAAAAATATCCTGGGGTGAGGGTTAACAACCACAAAAAGTAAACAAACAAACAAATAAATAAAGCGATCTATGGGTGTCTAGATTTAGATAGACTAGCATAAAGCCTCTTTCACTATGCTGTCCTATTCTGCTTAACTCCTAAATTTATGAAAACTGCCTGGTTCCTGTAGGTCTGCGAGTTCCCATCTTTTATCTTAAGAAATGTGCAGCAACTGTCAGATTTTGCTTCACAGCCAAAGGTCTTTCCAAAAGGGGGGATAAGTCAAAGCCACTTGCCAGGTGCTCATACAGCTCTTACTGAAGCATGGAGTCAACAAAGCATAACAAATACTTGGCAAAGGTTGAACCTTTGCAATCTTCTGAAAATCTTATTAAGAAAGATGTCCTATTACAAGTCACAGATAAGAATTTATAAGTTAATCTCAAGAAACCTTCCTTCCAGATTTAATGGCAGTTTTCTCAACTTTATTTAAATTTGAAGTTTATTTGCTTACGTTATGTAAAGGGAGACTAACATGTTAGTAGGAAAAGCAAGTTTCTTGAAAAATCAATTGATTCATAGAGAAGTAAATATATTAAAACACATACAAATACACAAAAGACACAGTGTACATACATACTTACATGCTATTTCAAATTAATTTATTAAAAAATATTTTAATAGACCATAGTGCTACACAGATATAATTTTTTCACTACTCTCCCTCCCCCCAAACTTATAGTTTAAAATATATGCAATTCACCTAAGAAGTGATAAAGGTCAAACCAGGGCTAAACTGTTCCACCTTTAATTGGTAGGTCAGTGACTCAAATTCACATTTTTATTGGACTAGAAACCATTATATTCCCTAAAGAGTAGTACTGTGTGACAATAATATGTACTTTCCACAATAAAAGGAGAAATAAAACTGTAAGAGCAATACATGTGTATGATAGACAGTGTGTTTGATATATATGTTTGATGTACATTGACTAGAGTGGCAGTTCGCACTAGTAGTTGCAGATTTATCTGCCATGTATGCTATATTCCTACATGTTGATATACGTTTGATTGGTGTTTACTTGTTCTGTGCACAAATGGTTTTGGCTCATAAGAAGGTCCCTAGCTTCTAAACTATTTTCCCCCAGGCTGAAATAATTGGTTGCAAACATTATAAAATTCGAGACCTTTAGAGCTTGGGACCTGCCTAGATTATTCAGTGCATTTTACATAGCTGACGAATGTTGAACCTGAGGAGAAAAACGATAAAACAATTGGACAGAAACTATAAATAAATGGTATTTTATAAGCTTCCATTAAAGAAGATATTCCAGAACGCTCAAATTAATTTTGGTGTGTTCTTACAAGAAAAAAAAAAAATCAGGGAAAGTAAAGGTAAGGCAATTACTTGAGAGGGGCACTTATTTTTACTTATTGATTGAATCCCTACTATTTACCATTCACTGATCTAGACATTTCATAGGCTATTGACATTTTATAGCTCCAGGTTCACCTGAGGTCGACTGTGAATCCCAATATGCACCAGTCCTCCTCACAATATGTCTCTAAATCTCAAAGGTGCTCCAGAGGCATTATAGTATTTTGCAAAATTGTATCAAGCTCTACTCAAATTTAGGCAGTGTCATTCTTTGGGAACTTTGGTGTGAGGACAGACGTGAACTGCAGCATAGTAAACAAAACCTGGATCTTAGCGAGTGCGGGAGACTGAACAGCAAATGGACATAATTTACATGAGTCTCATGAATGAAGGCTGCAAGAATGTAGGCCATGCGCATGCTTGGTTTTGCCCTATCAGATCCACCCCCAGCCTGCAATATTCTAGGGCGTTCCCCTCAATCAGTCCCGTGATTCAAAGGGGCTATTTTGCTGGGTGGTGAGTGGTAGTAATGCAGAGAAAACTGGGATGGAATGGCCATGCAAGTGGGATGAAAAGAAAGCACTCTCCTAACCTGTGCTCACAATCAGCAAGGCTAACATTACAACAAGCTGAAGGCGAGGGATGACTCATGTTCCAGGGCTCACACTTTTATTTTTGATTTAAATTTGCCCTCTATGTTCATTTTAGACAGACTACATCTGCTTTTAAAATCTTGGCGTTGGGTCTGAAGTTAGAATGAGAACTACAGAAAGTATTTTTTTCTTAGATTCTGTGGTTTCTGTATCAGTGGTTTTCATATTGATGTAGGTTTAAAATCTACTGTTGATCTTGGAAAATATTGGAATCCCTGGGCCCTGGCACAAATATTCAGATTCAGTAAATTTGGCATGAGTTCCGATTTGAATATTGCATAATACCTACCCATCTTCCAACTCTAATTCTAATTAAGAGTACATTTTGAAAACTTTTTCTCTGAGGATATTAGACAACCCTAGAAATAATTTCATTTTTAAAGGTTGCAAATACTTTTTACATAAAATCTTGATTTAGATATTTTTGTAAAACTTATTACAGGCCAGCTAGCTGTGATAGGAAGTAAATGAACATACATAGACCTGTCTAAATCCTGCTCAGCTGTCATTTTAAATATGTTTTTTTTTATTGTTTAAAGTATTACAAATAGTAGTACATATGTCTCCTTTTCCCCCTATTTACTTCCCCCAGCCTCCCCTACCCCCACCCCCTGGTCACATGCCCTCACCCCCATAGGGTCTGTGTCTATTGGTTATGCTTATATGCATACATACAATTCCTTTGATCTTTTACCACCCCCCACCTCCCCTACCTTCCCACTGAAGTTTGACAGTCTGTTTGATGCTTCTTTGTCTCAGGATCTATTTTTGATCATCAGTTTATGTTCATTATATTCCACAAGTGAGTGAGATCATATGATATTTTTCTTTCTCTGACTGGCTTATTTCCCTTAGCATAATGTTCTCCAGTTCCTTCCATGCTGTTGCAAATAGTAAAAGTTCCTTCTCTTTTATAGCAGCATAGTATTCTACTGTGTAGATATACCACAGTTTTCTAATCCATTCATCTGCTGATGGGCACTTAGACTGTTTCCAAATCTTAGCTATGGTAAATCGTGCTGCTATGACTATAGGGGTCCATACATCCTTTCTCATTGCTATTTCTGGTTTCTTGGAATATATTCCTAGAAGTGGGATTACTGGGTCAAATGGAAGTTCCATTTTTTGAGGAAACACCATACTGTTTTTATTCTAATTTGTTCTTTTTGCTTTCCTTGAGAAGGTTTTTCCCACTACCTTAAAAAAAAAATCAAGAAAATGATGAGAAATGGTCATCTTTTTGGCTTTTACCCCAAAATAGAATATATTTCCTACAATAACCTTAATGGAAATTTGTCAGAAAATAACAATTAAAACAAAATTGATAAAAGAAGGAAAAAAATGTATGACTAAAGCAAGCTCAGGATCCTAGAAGATTCCATATTTGACTTAGGAACTCTCAGTAAAAGCCTTTTATATTTGAGAACTTGTGTCTGATAAAGGTGGGAGGGGAGGAAAGAGAGGTCATAACTGATTGTGTGTGTGTGAGCACATTAAACAGCCTGCAGAACACATACATGCATGTAATACCACAAAATAATAAACTAATCTGTCTATGGTTTTGTTTTTGTGTTAAACATGCGGTTGATACTTTTAAGAATGAATACTTCAAAGACAGCATGTGAAAATATATTTTTCTTTTGAAATTTACAATAAAAAAGGAGGAGAGGGAAAGAATGGTTTTGATTAAGGTTTTCAGTTGTCTTATATATGTCAAGAACTTCCCTTTCTCTTCCTAAATTTTAAAAGGTTTAGAAACTTTTGATGGGGTTTTATTTTCCTCTTGGTATTTTCTTGGCTATTCTCTTGGGTTCTGAGAGTCATTACTCAACTAAATGAGTTTGGGGCAACTCCAAAGTTGAAAATAAATAGCAAAGGCTTAGGAAATAAGATGTTTGCAGAATGATAATAGAAACAAGAATAATTTTTTGCTTTGGAAGACATGAATAAAAGGTACTACTACTCTCTCAGCAATATCAAGGGCAATTACGCTGAGCACTTGTCCAAGTGCTCATCTTTGTTGAGAGCAGGAGAGGTAATGGATTGAACCGGATTATTTACTTTGAAATAAGAAGTAAATTCCTGAACTGAAAATCAAAATGCACTGCAGTTTTTGTTGCTGTGTTTTCATTTTGTATTTTTTACATGATTTAAGGCAACTTGTAAGTTATTGCAATAAGATTTTCTAGTTGGAGCTCCTTGATCTCAGCTGGTTTAGGAAGTTCCTGAATGAGAGAAAAATTAGTGCAAGAAGATTCTTAGAATCTATACTTATCATTCTGAAAATCAAAAATTCAAGTGGATATTTTCTTTAGATTCTTTAGATAGTCTTACACTATCTCATGAGAGTCTTGCACTATCTCATGAGTTAGTGTGGCGTTTTCCCTGAATTAAACATAGATTTATCTTTCATGCCCCTCTTCTCTTTTTACTCTTCATCTCATTCATTCCCAATTATTTTTCTCATGGTAATGGTACAAATGGTGTGGCAAAGAGGAAATGTGTTAGCTATAATCCTTCTTACATAAGTAAAAAAGCAGTGTTTGAAAATGTTCTGAGATCATAAATTAAAACCTATTAGGATTAGCTTCATGGGCAAAAAATTTTTAGAAGTAGTAGAAATTCTAAAATTCAGTGGGGGCAGTGGGAGGATAAGGACACATATGCAATACCTTAATCAATAAAGAAAAATAAAGGTGAAAGGATTAAGCAAAATAAAACAAACAAACAAAAACCCTTAGAATAGTTTATAAATGTAAAATACCACTTTAATCATAATGGGAAATTTTAATTGCTCACTTGATTAATTTAAGAAGTGGAAACTGTATCTTTCAGGTGTTATATTCTGTAGAGGTACAATGCAATGTAAGGTACAAAGAAAAAATGATATCAAGAATGCATAATGCAGGGGCTCTAAGCCTTCTGGCCCTTTAAAACAGCTCCTCACATGGTGACCCCCAACCATAAAATTCTTTTCGTTCCTACTCCATAATTGTAATGTTGCTACTGTTATGAATCCTAATGTAAACATCTGATATGCAGGATGGTCTTAGGGGACCTCTGAAAGGGTCATTCGGCCGCCAAAGGGGTCGCGACCCACAGGTTGAGAACCGCTGGCATAACGTGTTGTCCGTGCCCATGGATTATGCACATATGCGTATAAGTTCTTGGTTAATTCCCCACCCCATCCCCTTCCTTCTGAGATTCCTTGGTCTGTTCCACGCTTTCATGTCTCTGGCTCTATTTTGTTTGTCAATTTATTTGCTCACTAGATTCCACATATAAGTGAGATCATGTGATACCTGTTTTTCTCTGACTAGTTTATTTTGCTTAGCATAATGCTCTCCAAGTCCCTCCATGCTATCTCAAAGAGCAAAAGATCCATTTTTTTTTACAGCTGCATAATATTCCCTTGTATAATTGTACCACAGCTTTTTTAAGCACTTATCTACTGATGGGCCGTGGGCTGATTCCGTATCTTAGCTATTGTAAATAGTGCTGACAATGTATGCATGCAGATATTATTTCTGATTGGTGTTTCATATTCTTAGGATCTAAGGCCTGGGTGGGGTGGTGAAGAGAATCAATGGGGAAAACAAAGGGCCATCTATACTACTTTCAACAATAAAGATAAATTAAAAAAAAGAAAAAATCATAATATATCAAAGGCATATTGGATATGAGTTAGCTATTTTGCTTTCTAAAACAAACCCTATATTGTATTCTAAAGATAATAATTAAATTTCCATCCATATAATATTTTACAACTTACATTTTTTAAATTTAATTTTATGCCAAAATATTTTTCAAAAGTTTGTTTTTCTGTCAGGAAAAATGTAGAGATTACTCTTGCTATAACAAAGAAATATATGTATATCTTATATTCTACTTCTTCAGCCTAATAAATAAAAATGATTTAAAATTAAATAAAAATAATGCTTGGTAACTGTTCCACTCTATTTAGCCTGTTTTATTTTATAAAAAAGAGTCATGATTTGGGGGAGGGGGGTACAATGTTCCTAAATTCACATCTTTTATTTTTTTGCCAAATGATTGTTTTCCTGGCTTTCTTATAGACAGAAGTGGCCCTGCGATAAGCTTCTGGTCAATAAGGCACAGGAGAAACATTCTAAGAGTTTTCCAAAATTAGCATTGCCTCTTTCTCTTTTTTTGTGCCTTAAACCTGCATATGGACCTAGGATTGAAGCAGCCATATTTTGACCATAAGGAAAAAAATTAAAAAAAATTTTTTTAAAGCTCTGCAAAGCAGCATATAAGAAAAGAGTTAAGTGATGAAAATCTGTAAACTAACTCTAGAACATTTATATCTAAGTTTCTGGTTAGGAAAATAATAAATGTTGCTGTGATTTAGACCACTTTAAGAGAAAGTTCAATTCCTTGCAGCTGAGCACACTGCTCAGTGGTGTCTTCCCAGGTGAGTTTCCAGATTTAATGTTGGTGACAAGAGAGGATATGTGTCCCAACTGTCAACCTATCAGTAACCTTCAATTGGAAAACCAAATGCCATTTACTTTTGCTACTTTTCAAAAGTTATCTCACAATTTCTTGGTTACAGAAAAGTTTTTATATTTTTACATGAGACTACATTCTATTCCTGTTTGCTTTTTATACCAATAACACTTTATATTTCTAAGATATTCATTTCAATCAGTCTAAATGTCCAGTATTTATATGTGGAAATCACTACATAAAACTTTATCAAAGGACTAACAGGTAAAACACGTTAAAAAATATATCCTTAACAGAAACTTTTGGATGAAAATTAATATTTCCAGTTATTGTGATTATTGATGTATTCCTGAGTTATTTAAAATAATTAAACTCATTTTCAACAACTATACATTTTATTCACATTGAAGATAAATATTTGCATATCAAAAGAATATAAACGAAATAAGCCAGTCAATGAAAGAAAAATACCACATGTCCTCACTCATCTATGGATAATAATAACCATTATAAACTGGTGAACAAAAATAGATACAGAGGCAGAGCAGCATCAAACAGACTGTCAAATTATAGCAACAAGGACAGGGAGGGTTTGGGGGGGAGGTAATAGATCAACCAAAGGACTTTTATGCATGCATTTAAGCATAACCAATGGACACAAATCACTGGGGGGAAGGGGAGGTTAGGGGAAGAGCAGGGGGAAAAAAAGAGATATATGTACTAATCTTTGTAATACTTTATGCAATAAAAAATATATATTAAATATATAAACATAATATCTGCTTAAGATAAAACTATATTCAAAGTGTTTTAGTATGTCCTTATAATAAATATTGAAAAATGAAGAAATATTTACATTTTTTGCCCAGCACCCCTGCCATATATATATAACCCATGCAAATATCTCTATGTTTATATATAAACTAGAGGCCGGGTGCACAAAAATTTGTGCACTCAGGGGGTCCCTCAGCCCGGCCTGTGCCCTCTCGCAGTTTGGGACCCTTCAGGGGATGTCCACCTGCTGGCGTGCCTGGCCAGCCTGGGTGAAGGGCTGATGGCTGTTTGTAAGCTGGCCAAGCCCCCCAGTGTGGACCCTCACCCCACTGGGATGTGGCCAGCCTGGGTGAGGGGCTGAAGGCCATTTTCAGCCTGCCCACAGTCCCTTCAGGTTTTGGGTCCCTATTGGGGTCCCTAGGAAGCCTGGGTGAGGGGCTGAGGGCCATTTTCAGGCTTTCAGGCTGCCCACAGCTCCCATTGACCCAAGGTCCCAGCAAAGCTGGCTGGAATCAGCTTTCTGGGGTTTATTTATCTTCTATAGTTGAAACACTGTTGCTTTGAGCTGAGTCTTAGGCAGGTAAGGAAGCCTCCTGTTTGTTTCAGCTCCATGGCTTCTATAATTGAAACATTGTTACCGTGAGCAGAGGCTCAGCCAGTCTAGGCAAGCAGTTGCAATGGAAGCCTGCTGTTTAGATCTCTGGCTGCCAGCTGCCATCTTGCCTGGGTTAATTTGCATGCAGCTACTCTGATTGGCTGGTGGGCATGGCTTGGCTGGTGAGTGTGGCTTGGCCATCCCAGAGAGATGGTTAATTTGCATATTGCTCTTTTATTAGATTAGATGTTTGCACACATTAATATTCCAATACACACTGGAATATATTTAATATTAGGATGCTTATATAATTTTAAATACAATATACTTGCTATGCATTGGAATATACTTGATATTAGTATATTTATATAATTTTAGATAAAGCATACTTCCTAAATTTTGAGATCTTGTAAAGAAGATTCTTTATTTCCATAGTGACTTTAAAGATATGGAAATAAATATTTAGGAATTATCAAAATTTTAATTCAATGTATTCTGAATTTAGGCTATCTAAAGAAGTGCTTTGTATTGTACTTAATGAAAAGAGTTAAAAAGTTTTCCATGGTTTTAAAATTTACCAGAAAGATTTTTTAAAGAAGTTATCTTCCCCCTTTTAGTTAAGTGAAATAAGAATAAGAATTCATAGTTTTTATTTTTGTTATTTTGTGAAGCTATCTGAATGTGACATGGAACATATAAACTTTTATAATGCAAATAAATTGGATTTCAATAAATTTATAAAAACTGTGGAATGCTACAATTTAACACATTTTGATACAAATATTATTATAGTTAAAACTCTACTATGCATTATGTGGGGTTATAGAACAAAATAAATAAAGATAACAACCTGTTTGGTTTTCACAAACTTTGTTTTCATAGTTGTTGAGTAGTGCGGTAAATTAATAAAAGAGAAAATAGCTCAGCTAGCATGGCTCATTGGTTGAATATTGACCTATAAACCAGATGGTCATGGTTTGATTCCCAATCAGGGCACATGCCTGGGTGTGGGCTCAATCCCCAGTGTGGGGTGTGCAGAAGGCAGCCTATTAATGATTCTCTCTCATCATTGATGTTTCTATCTCTCTCTCCCTCTCTATTCCTCTCTGAAACCAATAAAAATATATATGTATTTTAAAAGTGAAGATAAACATGTCTTTTCAGCAAGAGATGAGAAAGGTAGTTGTATAATTTAAAAAAATAACTATTATATACATTATTGAGAAAAATATACATTTTCTTTGTGAAGAATAAATTACTTCAAAAAAGATTACAAATGCTTAAGAAAAGTATTGATGACATAATAAATTTGGAGACCTGGAAAGAAAGTGAATTTGTAAATTACTGCATATAATTCTGATTTTCTCTTGTAGGTACAGAAAGTCTGTGAGAAAATTTTTTTCTAAATTTATTACATCTTGCAAATTTATTTTATAAATTCTATTTCATGATCACTAACTCAACTATCTTTGACACTATCATAGTTCCTATTATATATTCAGGTTGAAAAATTCTAAATTCTTTATGGGAAATGTCTCAAGTGGAACTGTAAGAAGATAAGAGACTTTAATTTATTTCTTCTGAACTTATTTTATTAAACCATCTATCTATATATGTGTGTGTGTGTGTGTGTGTGTGTATATATATATATATATATATATATATATATATATATATATATATAAAGAGCCAGGGTCTGTAATGTCCAAAATGACTGAAGAGATTACCGAATGCCAGGCTGCGCATGCAACAGGCTCGGGTGAGTGGGGACTGCTGACCTCTCAAAGAGAGAGAGGGATAGAAAGGTGCGGCTGCTGGTGAGGCCTGGAGAGAGAAGCAGGGTCTGATCCACAGCTTCTGTGGCAGCTGCTCATCAGCCCTTGCCTTTCTCCCTCTCTCTCTCTCTCTCTGGTTCTTGCCAGCAGCATACCTCTCTCTCTGAAAGGTCAGCAGATCAGCTGGCTCACCAGCAGCCTGGGGCAGTTGTTAATCATCCCCGCCTCTCTGATCAGACCCAAAGATAGGCCCAGAGACACTGGCATAGAAACTGACCAATCAGAACCAAATCTGGGTGAACTGTGAGGAGCCAATGGCTGCTAGGAGGCAGAGCTTTGGACAATGTGAAGGCAGAACCTAAGGTGGGGGCTGAGGAGGGGTTTTAATGGCAACAGCTGTTTGGTATAAGGTGTAAGAAAGCAGCTCAATTTTTTAATGACTGGTTTGGCAGTATATACAGTGCATATGTCTGGCTATCAGTCCAGATATAGGGATTATGTATTTTTCTCTGCCAAAAGTGTCTCCTCCTGCTGAAAAAGGTTTCCCCCTTGCCCTATTTAAACAATCCTATATAATCTATCTATACTAATAAAAGGGTAATGTGCCACTTAGACCGTGTTGACCGGCTATCTTCAGGATGTCTGACTTCCTTCCAGATGAAGGAACGTGGTGGGGGCCAAGGCAGAGGCAGTTAGGGGCAATCAGGCAAGCAGGGGATGGTAGTTGGGAGCAACCAGGCCTACAGGGGAGGGCAGTTGGGGGCAAGATCTGGCTGGCAGGGGAGGGCAGTTGGGAGCAAGATCAGGCCAGCAGGGGAGGGCAGTTAGGAATGATCAGGCAAGCAGGTAGAGGTGTTAGGGGCAATCAGGAAGGCAGAGACAGTGAGGGACAATCAGGCAGGTAGGCAGGTGAGTGGTTAGGAGCCAGTGCTCCCAGATTACTATAGGGATGTCCGACTGCTGGTTTATGACATCCCACAAGGGGTCCTGATTGGAGAGGGTACAGGCTGGGCTGAGGGAACCCTCCCCCCATGCACAAATTTTGTGCATTGAGCCACTAGTATAATATAAGCAATAAACTTGATCATTAATGACTTTAACTTTTAGTTGCAAGATCTGAATGAAACAGATAGTTTCTCTCTTTAATCTACCCTGTAATATACTACCTAGGAGCGGGTGGATTAGGAAAGTATTTATTTAATCAAATCAGGTAATTTGTATACAAATCTTTCAAGAATAATCAGAAATTTGATCAGATAAAAATAAGTCTCGGTTGACATTGATAGGAATGAGTATGCAGTGAAAACAAGTCCTTAATCATTTTCACTGTGGAATAATTTTTAAAAAGAGAGACTTAAACTTTATTATCAAGTGAACAGAGGGTAACATTAAGCTTTCATGATAGGAAGTTACATGGCAGCATTTCTTAGAATTTGTCTTATCAAACCAATTTTCACACATGGAACAAAGAAACAATGCTTTTCCTCTCATCTTTTTCTTGTCTTTACTGGTTTTAATATTTTAAGTCTGACATGCTAACAATCAAGCACCTTGTTGTCTGATCTCAGCTATCTGATGATGACTTAAGAGGAATGATGAGTGGAATCACACATCAAGGCTGTGCTTTGTTGAGAGGAAAACCTGGTGTGCATTTCCAATTTGCAATTTGTTGTAGGAGCTTTAGAAGTGCCCCATGTTTGATACTTACTTGTCTGTGCCATTGATCTACCAAACTCAGGGTCAACTGGCAGAGCCATGTGTGAATGAGAAATCAAAGATTTGGACTTTGCAGGAGTTTGCGAAAAATAAAGGAAACAGTTTATTATTTTTTAAATCTCCACACATAAAACAATAAACCGTCATAATGCAAAAATGTAAGTATACCATATGATATGTGCATATGTTCCATACCATCTAGAGATTGGACCTAAAAAATGTTTCATATTATGCATAATGAATGAAGAATCAATCTGTTCTATATTTTATCATTTGAAATTAATCCAAACTCAATTACTTTACATTTTATTCTCACAAATTTTCTACACTTCAAACTTTTATTTTGAGGAAAGATAGATCTTTTAAATATTGTAAACTTGATCTACAATGATCATGTGCTACTTGAATAATAATAAAATTGTTTAAATTATAGACTGTAAAATTTGATAAAGACTTTCAAAAACATCTATGATTACAAAATTAGAAAAAGCTTATGTTACAATATTAGCTTTTCCTTCTGCCATTAGAAACATGTTGTTTTAATAAAGTTGTTTCTGAGAGAAATGATCCTCTCTGATTAACCAAAATGCATAACATTAAAAATATATATGTTGTCTTATATAAACTAATAGTGATGGAAATTGAACCTTTTCAGGTGTTGAGGCCACTTTCAGAGTTAAGAAGTTTGAATTCATCTATGAAACATTTGTCTTTTTAAAATATATATTATACATATACATATACACATATACACATCTAATGTAATAAAAGAGTAATATGCAAATTGACCATCAACCAAGACACCTAAACCACACCCACCAGCCAAGCCACGCCCACCAGCCAATCAGAGCAGCTGTATGCAAATTAACCCAGCCAAGGTGGAGGCTGGCAGCCACGGAGCTAGAGCAAACCAGAGGCTTCTGTTGCAACTGCCTGCCTAGGCTGGCTGAGCCTCTGGTCATGATAACAATGTTTTAATTACAGAAGCCACGGAGCTGAAATAAATAGGAGGTTTCGTTACCTGCCTAGGCCTCAGCTTAAAGCAACAGCGTTTTAATTATCTAAACTAATAAAAGCATAATATTGAAATTGACCATTTCTTCAGGATGCCTATGCCACACCCACCAGCCAATCAGAGCGGCTGTATGCAAATTAACCCAGCCAAGATGGAGGCTGGCAGGGCGGCTCTACACTGGGAGCCTCTATGGCCGGCATAGCTGTGCCAGGTGTGTCAGCTCAGTGGGGGGGGGTGTCCAGCCCGGGGCCTCCACGGGACGTGCAGGAGCAGCCATCCTGGGTCCGCTGCCTGGCTCCACCCTGGGGGCCTCCTCGGGGGTGTGTGGGAGTGCCCATCTAGGGTCCGCTGCCTTCGTCTGCCCCCCCGAGGGCCACTGCAGGGCATGCAGGAGCATTTGCTGCACAGTGCGGAGAATCTGAAGCCAATCCGCTGCCCGGCTCCACCCCGGGTGTGTTCGCTCAGCAGCAGGGCCCCACCAAGGGATCCTGCACCAGCGTCCACCCCTGGCTCGCCACCCAGCTCTGCACCAGGTGTGTCCCCTCAGCGGTGGGGGCCCACCAGGCGTATGTAATCATGGGCCCTCCGGTGGGAAACGTCCAGGCCTGCACTCACCAGCCCTCCCAGCCCCCAGTGCATGAACCCTGAAGGGGCTGTGGGCAGCCTGAAAATGACCCTCAGCCCCTCACCCAGGCTGGCTGGGCATGCCAGCAGGTGGACATCCCCCCCGAGGTGTCCCAGACTGCAAGAGGGCACAGGCCGGGCTGAGGGACCCCACCCTCCCGAGTGCATAAATTTTTGTGCACTGGGCCCCTAGTATACACATATACACATATACATATATATATGTGTGTTCCTTTCCTGTTTTCACTTTGAGTAACACTAAAGGAAAAGGGATTCTATCAATACACATGACTTATAACATTTCAATATTAATAATTATCTCTCAGAAACTTATGTACAAATTAATATTTTAGATAAGCCTACTCTTTATGTAAGCATTTCTTTTAGAATTGGTTTTGACTCTAAAGCACAATGATATGAAAGATTTCAGGAAAACTCTTAGTTACATCCTCAAATTGTGTCAATTTTCTGTGGATTTGTGGTGGTTACTTGAACTTAGTATGTGGTAAATTTATTATTTTACCATTTTTGTTTTTGTTATGATTGTCTTATACTAAGGTGCTGTGCATAATAAGAAAAGAAAAAATTATTATGCATCAGTTTAATGAATACTGTTTAAATTATTGAAGAGAATAAGTGAAGAAAAATTCAAAATCTGTGAAGCAAAGGTTTATCCATAGGTTTGGAATTCTTAAATTAATAGATCTGCTATGCACTAATTTATATGAAAACTTCCCTGAAAAGAAACTTGTTAACAAATACTGTTATTTAATTCAAAGTCTAAATACTTAAGGGAACTATTATATCCAATTCTTATGGGAAAATATACTAATCTCAAAGTTTCTGCAATAAACAATCCATTTTAGCTCTTTGCTTTTCGATATGCATTTTTAAGGTAGCAATTTCTCTGAAATTAGTAACATTTTAAATCAGTTTTGTACAGTATCTCTTCAAAAGACTCAGAATTCCAACTCTTACATTCATATAATCTTTCTAGCTGTATAAAAAGGCAAATGTCAAGTGCTAAAATAGGCTGTATAAACCATGAGGGTGAGAGTAACCTGTAATGGGACCTACGTGTAAACTATGACTTGAACAGAAGGTTCTCCTGAAGCCTTAGTGTGGTTAGATCTTCCCTGCAGTGGTAGCTCTAATTGTATGAGACATAGGTGAGTTTTAATCATGGAAGAAAGGTAAGTGTCTCGGTATTTCTCTGGGTAAGGAAGGATAGCATTATAGTCACCAAGGCAGTTTCCGGGGCAAGTCCAAGAAGGGCAGTCTACCCCTAAATAAGCACTCCTTCGAGCTCCTGAAAAGATAGTACTGTGTTTCCAGGTTTTCAACAATGTCTCTCAATAGGACATAGATTAAATTAAACGTTACAAGGTCTCTCATGCTCTGCTGTCTCCAAATTTTAACAGGACCATTTACCTTGCAATGACTCATTAAATAAGTAGAACTTTTATGAATGCATAGCTGTGATATTGATAACAATTATTTTCATTGGGGATAAAAATAAAAACTTGAATAAAGTTTATATTATTACCATCAAAAGATACCTCTTTATAGGTGAAGTAAAATTGTATTATTTTAAATTCATTTTGAAAATCAAAATTCAAAGTTGTCTTCCTAATAATCTTTGACAGAGTTTACTTTCATTTCCTAAATATACATAATTTGAGGAAGATGTTAGTTGCCAGAGAAATGTTGGTATACTTCCCTATATAATAATTTGTGTCAGATAATAGTCATCCACTTTGTCACAAAGAAAAGGGAGGTTAAGTGTGATCCAGAATTGAAAAGTAATAGGAGCTACCGAGTACAATTAATATAATATTAAACTCCCTATATCCAAAATACAGCAAGGTGGCAAAGTTTTTCATATTAAAATGTGGGTGCAAAAAAGAAAAGTAGTTTTTAAAATCTCATTTTTCATAAGGCCAGACTCTGCTAAACAAGAGAGATAACTTAACAATCAGACAAATATTCCAGTATTTCCTAGTTTAACTGTCTCATTTTTGGTTTAAACACGAGCTATTCAAGATTTCTTTTCTATAGAATTAATTTTATTAACTCTCTTTAGACCAGTGTCCTCTCACACTTTATCCTCCTTCGCTTCCCTCACCCCCAAGATGGGTAGGAATGGGTGGGGGGAGGAACAGTGTGTTTAGCAACAAGGCAGCAGAGGCCCTTGGATGCAGAATGCCCTGGGTCCTCCTAGTCTTTCCTTGAACCTAAGGCAAGTCTCATGGCCAAGCCGTCATAGAAAATATGACGTCTTCTCTTCATTGTGCAAGTAACCCTTGAGTTCTGTTCCTTCGGATTTGTTTCTTAATGTGGCAAAAAACTTAAAAATTCCTGTTTTTTCAAAATCTGAATTTGCAAAATTATAATTTGAATGCCATCTGTTAAATACAATGTGTTCTTTGTTTTCATACCTTTTGCAATAACCCTTCACAAATCGACTGCCTTCAGATTAATAAGAAACAAAGAAAAAAGCACAGAAGAAAAACAATATATTTAATATATCTTCTTTTTTATTTATTTTGCTTTTATTTTTTTTATTGATTTCAGAGAGGAAGGGAGAGGGAGATAGAAACATCAATGACGAGAGAGAATCCTTAATCAGCTGACTCCTGCATGCCCCCTACTGGAGATTGAGCGCACACCTGGGCATGTGCCTTTGACTGGAATTGAACCCAGGACCCTTCAGTCTACAGGCTGACACTCTATTCACCTTGCCAAACCGACTAGGACTTTGATTTTTTTGTTTGTTTGTTTTTTAGATATGTTTTTATTGTTTTTTTAGAGAGAGATGAGATGAGAGGAAGAGAGAGAGAAAGAGGGAGAAAGAGAGAGAAATATCAATGTGTCAAATATCCATTGGCTGCCTCCCGATTGCACCCTCACCTGTAGATCTAATCTACAACCTGGATATGTGCCCTGACCAGGAATTGAACTGCTGAGCTTTTCTGTGACAATTCTCCATCAATTGAGCCACACTGGCCAGGGCACATTTAATATATTTTCAAAAGTGAAGATATCTGGGTTATAAAATCTAAACTAATAAAAGCGAAATAGTAAAATTAACCGTTTCTCCGAGACAGGGTAAACCACACCCACCAGCCAATCAGAGCGGCTGTATGCAAATTAGCCCAGCCAACATGGCGGCCGCCACTCACGGACCTGAGTAAGCGACAGTTTCCATTGCGGCAGGAGCGAAAGTGAAGCTGTGCCCACTCAGCTCAGCTCCGCTTAAACTGGCTCTAGCGAAACACACCTTTGAAACAATGTAACAATCATAGAATCCTCGGGAGCTGAAGGAAAGAGCAGCCCGGGCCTAACCAGTAAAAGTAACAATTGTTTCATTATAGACGCTGCGAGGTGAGGCAGAGAGGAGGCTTCCTTAGTAGTTAGAAGGCCGCCTTAAAGGAACAGTGTATCAATTATAGAAGATAAACAAACTCCGGA
>PVJC01020742.1:0-28901 GCA_004026665.1 Murina feae
TCTGGCCCGAGGGCAGGAGCGACAGGTGGAGAGATAGTGGAGGCGAATAGCGCAGGGGGGGCGGGAGATGTCAGGCTGGGGGGGCGGGTGGAAGGTAGGATGAGGCGGAGGAAGGACACAGGAGTGGGACAGGGTTGGAGGGCAAGATGCGGTTATTGTGGGACCCAGTCATCCCGCCAGAGGGGGGTCGGAGGGAGAGGAGGGGCAAGTGGCGACGGGAGGGCCGGGCGGGGTGGGAGGGGCGGAGGGCCTGCCCTATCTCCGCTCCCTCCCTGCCCCACGCGGGTCCTCCCTCTCCGCCCCTGCCCGCAGCTCCCTCCGCTCACTGTGCTGGCTGCGGAGCTGGGGCGCAGTGAGCCTGCTGCAGGGTGCCGGTCGCCGAGGTGGGGCAGCACAGGTGCGGAGCAGCGCGCTCACTGCGGGTAAGGGGCCGCGTCTGGGGAGGCCGCGGGGGTGCCCCTAGTAGGGCCGCTCTCTCGGGGACCGCCCCCCCCCCCCGACTTCCCCAAATGCTTGTCAGCTCACAGGGACCTTCTGTTGGTTCAGGGAAACAGGACCGAGCGCGCGGGCGGACGCCTGTGGCGGGCGCGGTGGGTAAGGGGTGATGGACCAGGTGGTGGCACCAGGTGGCATCGCTGAGCCCTGGGGAGGCAGGGGCCGGCGGCGCCCCACGTGTTCTGGCTGGAGCGGCGGAGCCGCGCTCGAGAAGTTGTCAGGACGCTTCTTTGGGCACCCGGATGGGCACTGCCAGGTGACAGCGTGCGGGTGGCGGGCCTGGAGGGGGCCGTGGAAACGCTGGAGAGCAGCCCGCACTCCCCGGCCCGCAGAGAGGATCCTAAAACTTGTTCTTGGCCGAGCGCTCTGCACCCGTGACTCACGGTCCAGGGGCTGGGATGACAGATGCCTCCAGGGGCACCCTCTCCAGGCCCCCCTGCTTCTGTCCGTTTGAACACCGCCCCCCCCATACGCGTGACACACCCCGGGTGGGGCGGGCGGGCCCTTATCTTGCCTGGAAAGAATTTCATGGCTTGGAAACAACTGGAAGTGAACTGAGAGGAACTACTGGGAAGCAAGTAGGAAACCCCACAGCTGCCGCCTGTTGGGGTCCAGTCTCCGCCCCCCTTTCCCAGTTCAGCCTCCAAATTCCTGGGGATCCGGCACCTCAACTCCTCAAACTTTCTTGCTCTTGAGTCTTGGTCACTCAGCGCAGGACCAAAACCTGCCTTTCTGTCTCTCACTGACCCCCAACCTGGGGGTTCGGAAATCCTGTCTCCATGTTTCCATCCTGCTGCCCATTAGCTCCCCAGAGCCATCTGGTCCCCCAAGGCATCCCTGCCTGGCACCTCTGCCATCTGAGTCCAACCCAATACCTGGCCCTCTGCACCTCGTTCCTCTCACAGCCTGCAATCCTCTGCCTTCTCTCACGGTGAGCATCACCCCTCTCCCCACCTCTTGGGACTCACAGCCCGTGATGAGCAAAGTGTCAGAGTTGGCCACAGTGAATAGAATACCCAGCACGCTGAGTCACAGCTTGGGGAGGCCCCACCCCTGCCAGCCCTCCAGCCAGGGGAGGGTGCCAAGAGGGTGAAGCTGCATCCCCCGCCCCATTGCGGAGAGGCGCCCAGATGTGCAGTGGGGGCTCGAAGCGGGGGGACACAAGAGACACCCATGTTGCTCTCTTCCCTCCTGCAGAGAGAATAGACTTCTTCCAGGAGCTGGAAGTGTGGACAGGATGGTGGCGACAGGAGAGGAGACTGCGAAGGAGTCCTTCCTCTGGGCTCCCACCAGCCTCTTCCTGCTGCAGACTCCCCTCCCCACCATAAAGGGGGGATCTGCAGGGTCTGACTCCCAAAGGCCTCCAGGGGAGTGGGCCCTGGGAGGCTGTTCCCTCAGGAGAAGGGCCTCCCATTTAAGTCCCCTCATTTCTTTGTGTCACAGAGCTGCCCTCTGAGCCTAGGAGACATCAGCATTCTCAGGCATCACTGAAGGCTTGTGGAGGGGCCCGCGGGGAGGTGTGTGTGTGTGTGTGTGTGTGTACGCACACGTGTGCGCACGCAAAGATGCAGACTTGTCCAGATGGAGTGTGCCTGTGTACGAGCATGCTTTATCGGTATTTGTAGATGAACACACGCAAGTGTATGTGTCCCTGTATTTACTTGTGCGTGCACCCTGTGATTTGCACAGCCTTAGGGTGATGAGATTTGAGGGTAGGTACGCCCCCTTAGACCCAAGGCTACACCCCAAGCGGAGAGGCTGGCCGCAGGGCCCCAGAAGGGCAGTCATCTGCCTGGCTTTCCTGGGCAGGGCCTGTCTGTGCAAACTCCGTCCCTGTTGTCCCGCTCCCTCTCGTCTTTGTTGGGCTGGTGGCCGTGCGAGGGCCTGAAACCTTTTCCTCAGGCCCAGAGGAGAAATGGAAGGTGGGAAACCAGGAAATGTGTGTGGGAGGAGGTGCAGTCACTGCTCCTTGCCCTCCCCAGGTAGCATGTCCCCTCCCCGGCCCTTCTCCACTGCCCCTCTGTTCTGCAGGAGCCACAGCCCTCGCCTCTCCTTACCCCTTGTCCCGAACAGAACAGAATGTGGGCCGCCCTGCTCCGCACACCCCTGTGTTCACCAGGGCCCCTCCTGGCTCAGCGCGGGCGCCCCACCCCACTGCTCGCCTCGAAACCTCCTCTCCCTGTGCTCCCCAGTCCTGGCCTCAGTGGATTCCACAGACAACCAGCACCTGGGTCCAGAAACAGGGTAGTCTTAGCACCCCAGATTTCCCACCATGCCCCAATGAGTGCCACCCTTCTGACTTGGAACTCTCCACTGTGTCTTGCTGCGCCTCACACTTCACAGACCGGCTCTCTCAGCGCGTTCTCATTTGCTCAGCCCCATATTAGGGAGACCCGTCCATGCTGTTGCATGTGCTCTCACTGCTTTATTTCATTTCACTGTGCAAACAAGCCACTTTACTTAACCCAGTCTACTGACGTGAGACATTGGGTTCCCGGCGTGCAGCCATTACGGGTAGCACTGCTGTGGCGGTAGGTTCCTAGGGGCCATCGCGGTTACACACACAGTCTCCGTGCCATCTGGCCCTTCCAGGCTCCACACCTGGCCCACTCTCTACCCCAGTTGCTGTTTCTAACCAATTTCCAGTGCCCGATACTGTCTGTGGTCCTAGCCCTGACCTTGGTCCCATCCTTGGTTTCAGCTCTGAAGCTAGTCCTGGGGTTACGTTGAACTTTTCATTCAATCATACAGTCAATAAACATTTATTGAGCACAGATGCAAGAATACAGCCGCCAAGAAATAAACACGGTGCATGCTGCCGCCCTGGGCCCTGCAGCTAGCAGGCAAAATCCCATGTGAGAAGTAGTAAGTCAATCTCACCAATATGTGATGAAGAATGTTATAAATGCTACACAGCACAGATGCCTGGTGCTGTGATGTCACACGATGAGGGGCCTGACCTGGGCAGGAAAGCCTCCTGAGGAAGTGATGTGGGCTGAGCCCTGAAGGGTGATGAGGCCAAGAGAAAAGGGAAGAGTGGACCACATAGAGGGAACCGCATACACAAAAGTCTGACATCAGCAAGGGTGTGAGGGACTTACCTAGCCCAGGGGCCTGGAGTGGAGAGAGGGAGGTGTGTGCGGTGGGAGATGAGGCAGGAGAGGCCTGTCAGTGTTGGAAGAAAATTCAGGAGGGAGACACTGAGAGCGTCCTTAGGGGGAGAGTTGCCTTTTCAAGATTGTGAGGGGCAAGAGTGGGAGCAGTGGGACCAGCTAGGAGGCCACTGCAGTTGTCCAGCCAAAGGTAGATGGGAGGTTGGACTACCATGTTGGCGAGAGGGGAGAAATAAGCAAGCTAAAGCCACGTTCATGAGAAAATACGGGCACATGCAATGAGATGTCCTGGTGTTGAATGGGCAGTTAGGTTTCTGGCTTGGGAAGCTGGACGCATGGTGGGCCCTGAGCTGCAGTGGAGAATGCTGAGGGGGTGGGTACTGGAGGCATGATCATGAGTTCCGTTCCAGACGTCCTGACTCGGGTGCCCACGGGGAGATGCCACATAGGCAGTTGGGTATGTGGCTCGGAGCTGAGAGATGACTAGGCTGGGGTTATAAGTTGGCGCATATGTTGGAAATTAAAGTCATGGGTCTGGGTGAGGGCACCCGGGGCAGTGATGAGGGCAGGAGGTCTCAGCAACCACCCAGGGAGCTTTTAAAAACGACTGAGTAAAACTCAGTGCCTCCACCATTCTTGCTGTATCTCAAGCCACATTTTCCCCGGCTTCCATGTGGGCAGCACAGATCTAGCACGCTCTAAGATGAAAAACACGATCAGTAGTGTTTCGTGATTTTGAGAGAGATCAAGTAAGACGGAGATGAATGTCTCCTAGATTTTGTGACACTGAGATCCCTGGGGAGGCTGTGTGGTGGAGCAGCCAGGTGAGAGTGGAGGGAGGCACGCAGGGGACACAAGGAAACAGAAGCGGTACAGGTAAATCTGACAACTGTGGCTGGAAGGAGGGGTTAGAGATAGTGACGGCTGGAGGGAGGATGAGATTGGGGAAGGTGCTTTTAGTTTAAGGTACAACTTTCACACAGTGACATGCGCACATTGTAAGCATGTAGCTCCATTAATTTTTGGATGTGCATACATCTGTGTAACCAGATCAAGGTGCAAAGCATTTTCAGAACTCCCCCCTTGTGACTCCTCCCAGCCAGAACCATCCCTGAAAGTAATCCTATCCTCTTTTCTGACCCCCACAGGGGATCTTTTCCATTGATTTTTAGAGAGAGTGGAGGGGAGGGAGACAGAGAGAGAGAAACATCGAAGTAAGAGAGATGTTTGATTGCCTCCCGCATACCCCTCAACCAGGGCCAGGATTGAGCATGCAACTTAAGTATGTGCCCCTGACTGGAATCAAACCTGGGACCCTTCAGTCCAGGGGCTGATGCTCTAAGAACCTCATATAAATAGCATCATTTAAAATGGTGTGTGTGTGTGTTGTATGTATGTGTGGTTTCTTTTGCTCAGCGTTACTAGCATGTATGTGAAATTTGTTCATGTTGACTCATGTAGCAAGAGGGTGTTTTTCATTGCTGTGTAATATTCCACTGTATGACAGTGCCCCAACTTATTTCTCCATTCTGCTATTAATGGACACTCAAGTTGTTTCCAGTTGGGCTAATATGAATAAATCTCATGAGCATTCTTTTATTATTATTATTATTGATTTCAGAGAGGAAGGGAGAAGGAGAGCTAGAAACATCAATGATGAGAGAGAATCCTTGATCGGCTGCCTCCTGCATGCACCCTACTAGGGATCAAGCCTGCAACCCAGGCATGTGCCCTTGACCAGAATCGAACCAGGGACCCCTCCGTGCTCTATCCACTGGGCATAACAGCCTAAGGCTCATGAGCATTCTTGTATATGATTTTGGAGGAACTGTGCAGTCATTTCTTTTGGATGTTTACCAAGAAGTAGAATTGCTAGGTTATAAGCCGTGTGCTCACACTGCAGTTTTTCTAAAGTGGTTGCTCTAATTTATGCTCCTTTTCTTCAACAGATGAGAGCTCCGGTTGCTTCACATGCTTGCCAAGGTTGAGCAATGGCAGTTCCTTTCATGGTAGCCATTTTGGTGGACACTGGGTGGCGTCTCATTGTGGTTTTAATGTGCATTTCCCTGAATACTAGTGATGTGATACGCCTTTTCCTGTTTGTTAGTCATTTGGATATGCTGTATTCCTACTGGAGTAACTGTTTAAGTCTCTTGCCAATTTAAAAAAAAACAAACAACCGGGTTGCTGGCCTTTTACTTGCTCTCTTGGTTTGGAAGTATTTCAGTTCAGGCTTTACCCCTCCTCTGTTTCTTTCTGATACATCACGTGCAATGGGGTTAATGGTGCTGATGGCCCGCGTAGGTGAGCATCTTAGTATAGCCATCGTCGTCCCTCTGCGTACTCACATTTCCGAACACCAGCTGAGCCTTGAACGATGTGAGCTTGAGCAGCGTGGGCCACCTGAAAAAATCCGCTTATAGGTGAACCCCCTTCATCCAGGGCCAGTGGCATCTCCGCCCAGTGTGCCGCTCACCTTCTCATTCTGTGAACGGTGTCTTTGAGGTCCAGAAGTTACCAATTTCAATGAGGTTCAACGTATCAATCTCATTTTTTTTGTTAAATTTTTATTTTGCTCTGTTTTAAGAATTCTTTATTGTTGAATGTATTACATATGTCACCTTTTTTTACCATTGCCCCCTCAGCTGCACTTGCCCCTTTTCCCCCCAACCCAGGCTCTCACTGCCCCATTGTCTGTGGGTTATGCATACAGGGGCCCTGGTTAATTACCTCCCACCCATCCACCAGCCCCCACCTTCCCTCTGAGGTTCCCCATGCTCTTCCATGCTTCCATGTCTCTGGACCCACTCTGTTCATCAGTTTATCTTGTTACTTAGATTCCACATATGAGTGAGATCAGGTGATACTTGTCTTTCTCTGACTGGCTTATTTCACTTAACATGATGCTCTCCAGGTCCCTCCATGCTGTCTCAAAGGGTAAGAGATTCTTCTTTTTTACTCCTTCATAGTAATCCATGGTATAAATGTACCACAGCTTTTTTACCCACTCATCTACTGATGAGCACGTGGGCCGTTTCCAGATCTTAGCTATTGTAAATTGTGCTGCTATGAACATAGGGGTGCATACATTCTTTCTGATTGGTGTTTTGGGGTTTCTTGGGATATATTCCTGGAAGTGGGATCACTGGGTCAAATGGCAGTTTAGTATTAAATTTTTTGAGGAAACGCCATACTGTTCTCCACTTGTGGCTGCACCAGTCTGCATTCAATCCAATTAAAAAATGGGCAAAGGACCTAAACAGACACTTCTCCAAAGTGGACATACAGATGGCCAAGAGACATATGAAAAAATGCTCAAAGTCAGTAATCATCAGAGAGATGCAAATTAAATGAGGTATCACCTCACACCTGTCAGAATGGCTGCCATCAACAAATCAACAAATGACAAGTGCTGGCCAGGATGTGGAGAAAAGGGAACCCTAGTGCACTGCTGGTGGGAATGCAGACTGGTGCAGCCACAAGTGGAGAACAGTATGGCGTTTCCTCAAAAAATTTAATACTAAACTGCCATTTGACCCAGTGATCCCACTTCCAGGAATATATCCCAAGAAACCCCAAAACACCAATCAGAAAGAATGTATGCACCCCTATGTTCATAGCAGCACAATTTACAATAGCTAAGATCTGGAAACGGCCCACGTGCTCATCAGTAGATGAGTGGGTAAAAAAGCTGTGGTACATTTATACCGTGGAATACTATGAAGGAGTAAAAAAGAAGAATCTCTTACCCTTTGAGACAGCATGGAGGGACCTGGAGAGCATCATGTTAAGTGAAATAAGCCAGTCAGAGAAAGACAAGTATCACATGATCTCACTCATATGTGGAATCTAAGTAACAAGATAAACTGATGAACAGAGTGGGTCCAGAGACATGGAAGCATGGAAGAGCATGGGGAACCTCAGAGGGAAGGTGGGGGTGGGTGGATGGGTGGGAGGTAATTAACCAGGGCCCCTGTATGCATAACCCACAGACAATGGGGCAGTGAGAGCCTGGGTTGGGGGGAAAGGGGGCAAGTGCAGCTGAGGGGGCAATGGTAAAAAAAGGTGACATATGTAATACGTTCAACAATAAAGAATCTTTGACTTGATTCTTGCAATCCTCTAGTCTGCTGTTGGATCTCTATATATTATTCTTTATTTCAGTCAGTGTATGCTTAATTTCTAGCTGGTCCTTTTTCAAATCCTTGAGGGTCTCACTAAATTTATTGCAGGTCTCTAGAAAATTCTTGAAAAACATTATAATCATGGTTTTGAACTCTATATCCAGTCATTTGCTTTCCTCCATTTCTATCATTTGTGACCTGTTCCTTTGTCTCCGCATTTTGGCTGCTTCCCTGTGTTGATAGAGTGGCTTTCTGTGCTTGGTGTCCTATAGGGCCCAGTGGCTCAGCCTCCCCAGTTACCTGAGGTGGACACTCTTGGTGCACCCCTTTGGGGGCTTTGTACACAGTCTTGTTGTAGTTAAGCCTTGATTGTTGTAGGTATCACTGGGAGGAATTGACCTCCAGGTCACTTGGCTGTGAGAATCAGCTGTGTCTACAGTGAGAGAACTTCTGTGCTGGAGACACCCTTATGGAGCATGACTTGCTTCAGTGGGGCTTTGGTGCTCACTGAGTCTGCCCCCTGAGTGTGTCCCTTATGTATGTGAGGAATTGTATTCTGGATGGTCCCACTCTGACCACTGGGTACACTGGCTCTTGGATCTCTAAGAAGGTGCTAATTTAGCTTTTGCCTGAGGCTACCCAGCCTTTTATATGCAAAAACCTCTGTGCACAGCTTGGGTGGGGCAGGGTCTCAGGAAATCAACTGGGCGGAGCAAACAGCTATGGGTGATCCTCAGCCCAGCCCTAAAAGGCCCGGGTCTCAGTGTCCTGAGGTAGAACACCGCTCTGGAGTTCTTCCTGGTGCCAGACAGTCCAGCTTCTCCCCATATGAGTCTGGATCCCCAGAAACTCACCCAGAACTGGAGTTCAGAGCCACCAGGAGCTTGTGACTCCCTCTAGATTGAAAAAGAGAACCATGTCCTCAGTTGCTAGCCCTTTCCGTGAGCCCTTTCCTCGCATGCCTCTGTACCTTTGCACTTTACTTCTGCACCTCCTCTGAGTCTCAGTGTGCTTTACTCTTTCTAGTTGTAGAATTTCCATTCAGTCAGCCTTCCTGTGGTTCTGGGTGGTGTCCATTTTTTCTTTTTGTTGTGGTTTTGAAATGGTTGTGCAAGGCAGCAAATTCAGGTGTTTACCTATGCTGCCATCTTGGTTTCTCCCCTCTGCTGGTAGTTTTTTTATTACTCCTTCAATGTCATTATTTGTTATTGGCTTATTCAAGTTTTCTGATTCTTCCTTTATCAGTTCTGGGAGATTGTATTTTTCCAGGACTTTGTCTATTTCATCCACATTGTCCAGCTTATTGGCATATAGTTGTTCATAGAATTTCTTTACAATCCTTTGTATTTCTGTGGTGTCAGTGGTTACTTCTCCACTTTCGTTTCTTATTTATTTGGCTCCTCTGTGTTGGTTTCTTGATGAGGCTAGCTAATGGTTCATTAATGTTGTTCATCCATTCAAGGAAACCAGGTCTTGGTTTCACTGATTTTTTTTTTTTTTTTTTACTCACTATGTCATTTATTTCTGCTCTAATCTTTATTATTTCCTTCCTTCTACTTACTATGTGCTTTTCTTGTTGTTCTCTTTCTAGTTCTTTAAGTTATAGGGTTAAATAGTTTATTGTTGATTTTCTTATTTTTTGAGGTAAGCCTGTAGTGCTATGAACTTCCCTCTCAGGACTGCGTTTGCTGTGTCCCAGAGATTTCTGGTGTTCTGTGTTCATTTTCATTTGTTTCCAGGAAGTTTTTAAAACTTCTTTCTTGATCTTGTTGGTAGCCCATTCATTGTTTAATAACATGCTATTTAGCCTCCATGTGTTTGAGTGTTTTGGGTTGTTTTTACTGTAGTTGATTTCTAATTTCATTCCACTGTGCTCTAAAAAGATGCTTGATATGATTTCAATCTTCTTGAACTTATAGAAACTTGTTTTGTATCATAACATGTGATCTATCTTTGTGAATGTGCAGTTGAGAAGAAAGTATATTCTGCAGGTTTGGAGGTGAATTGTTCTATAAGTGTCAATTAAAACCATGTGACCCCTTAAGCCAGTGGTTCTCTACCTTGGCTGCACATTAGAATCACCTGGGAATCTTTTTAAAATCCTGATTTCTGGGCCTCATCCTTCGGAAATTCTGTTTCTTTGTTATGAGGTGGGGCCACAACATTAGTAACAAAGAATTTCCGGAGGATGAGGCCTAGAAATCAGGATTTTAAAAAGTTTCCCAGGTGATTCTAATGTGCAGCCAAGGTTGAGAACCACTGCCTGAAGCTGTTCTCTGATTGAGTGACTCTTTCAAACCTGTCTTCTAATTCACTATTTGATCCTTAACTTCCCCTAATCTGCTGTGTATTCCTTCCAATGTTTTCTTTATTTGTACTATGTCATTTTTTGTATTTCCATAGTTACTATATCTTTTCTCATGCTTTTGAGCATCTTTACCATCATTATTCTGAACTTTATATCAGATAAATTTCTTATCTCCATTCTTTAGTCTCTTCTTTTGGAGAATTCTCTTATTCTTTCATTTTGGGTTGTTTCTTTGTGGCTCATTTTGGCTACCTGTTTTGGTGTTTTATTCTGTATTAGGTAGATCTGCTACGCCTTTCAAGCTGTAGTGCAGGACAGTGTCAAACACTGTTTCTGACTAATTAGATCAGGCAAAGACTCAAAGCCTCCAGAAACCACCTCTGTCTACAGACTGATAGAATTCCATCTTGAATTGCCCTTAGGCACTTGTCCCCAGGTGTGGCAAGAGTTTTTTCCCCAATTTGGTGGGGCAATTGCTTCCACCTTGAGGCTAATTGTTATTCTCAGTCTCTTAATGGCCATCAGAAACTCTGCACCGCGGGGCAAGATGTTTGCCAATAGAGTGGGTCAACTGTCTTTCCCACAGATAAGGCCACCAAGTGTATGCATGAGAAAGATCACCTCTGCAGCATGAGGGAATGACTCAGCACAGGAAACCAGGATGTCTGCCTTCTGAGCTCTAACCCCAGGGCCCTCAATCCTGGCTTCTGCTCACATAGCTCTGGGGCACAATGTGGGTGGCTCCACAGGGAATTTTGTGCATTGGCCCTTTAAGAGTGTGCCTGAGTTTCTAGCCGTCTCTCCCTGGCAGACAGCAACCCTGCTGCTTTTCCCAGCCAGAAGTCAGTTCTGGTGCTTTCTTCTGGGGGGCCCATCTTGGGCATTAGACCCCAGAGTTCTCAGTGGCAACCCCCACAGCTGAGATATCTCTCCAGAACTTCAGTTACTGCCTGTGGGAGCCCAGCCAGCCCTTTCATGCCTCTGCTCCTCCTCCTAGTATTTATGCAATCTCCACTTTCCGTCCTCAGTTACCAGGGTTCTCTTCAGTGAGTCTCCCATTGATTATTTAGGAAGTTTTTCTATATTTTAGTTGTAATTCCAGTTTGGTCCTGAGAGCATGCCCGTGCAGTATCCACTTACTCTGCCACCATTTTTAATCCTTCTGGTTAAGTCTTATGTGATATATTTTAGGGTTAAATTTTGTTTTGTTAGCTTTTAAAAAATCTTTGCTTATTTCAAGGTCATAAAGATATTCTCCTATATTTCCTTCTATAAAATAATGTTCTGAAAATTATTTCTTTACCTTTCACTATTAAGTCCATTATGTGTGGGCCAAAGGTAGAGATAGGTGTGTTTTCCATATGGAATTTCAGTTGGCCAAGCACAGTTTATCAGAAAGACCATTTGTCTCCTCTTAATTTTAGTAACACCTGTGCCAGTAATCAAGTGACCATATATGCTGTGGTCTGTTTCTCGGCCCTATTCTGTTCTGTCTATCCTTGCATCTTTGTAAGACGTTTTAATACTTGGTAGTATAAGTCCTGAGGGAAAGGGCTTTTTAAAAAATGGGATATATTTGAGCTCATGTAAAATCTGGTGGAAAGGTCTAGTTCAGAGTGAGAAGTTGAATAAAGAAGAGAGAGGACAGTCTACCCCTGAGATTTCCTGAGAAGATAGGAGGAACTGGGATCCAGGTGCTAGTGGGAGGATTGGCGTAGATACTCATCTTCTAATCCATTCAACATCAATATTTTGGACAGCTCCTGTGTGCCAGGCACAGGCATACAGCCGCGCATACAGCCGTGCACTTCTCATGGAGCTCCCACCACTGGAGCTCCAACAGATGGTTCAGGCTTCAGTGAATGCCACGAAGAACACCAGTGGAATATTGTGGTGACCGTAATGGAAGACTGCTCTAACTGGGCAGCAAGGAAGGCCTCTGGGTGTCAATGACATAGGAGTTAGGATCTGAACAAGCAAGAGTCCACCTTTAAGAGCTGAGTGAAGAGCACCCCAGACAGAGGGAACAGACAGTGCAAAGTCCTTTAGGCTAATGCAAGCTTGTAGTGTCTGTGGAACAAGCAAAGGACTAGTGTGGGTGCAACAGTGCAAAAAGTTGGAAAGCAGGGTAACCAAATGACATCAGAAAGTGAGTTAGAGACCAACAAATCTCCAAGGAGGGTATTCCTTAGGGTTGGTTAACTGTGGGTTTTTAGTACATGTGAGTTGGGTGGGTTCGTACATGTTGTGGGTGGAGGGACTGTTAATGTATGGGGGCATCTTGTTTTTGTGAAACTGCTCTCACCCTTGCCCTCTCTCCCTGCAGCCTCCTGAATGATGCCAGCCCAATGTTCCCTAGCCTCCAGCCTGGCCCTCCTGCTGCTGTTGGGCACAGCCCGAGCAGGTCCTTTCTCTCCACGCTCCAATATGACACTCCCAGCCCCTCGGCCCCCTCCTCAGCCAGGGGGCCGCACAGTGGAGCCAAGAGGGGGGAACCCCTCTTCTCAGCTTTACGAGCACATCGTAGAAGGAGGGGAAAAGCAGGTGGTGTTCACCCACCGCATTAACCTGCCCCCTTCAGCTGGCTGTGGCTGTCCCCCAGGCACTGAGCCCCCAGTCCCTGCTTCAGAGGTGCAGGCCTTGAGGGTCCGGCTAGAGATCCTGGAGGAGTTGGTGAAGGGGCTTAAGGAACAGTGCACTGGGGGATGCTGTCCTGCTGCTGCCCAGGCTGGCACAGGTGAGCAGGTGACCACAGGAGGGGGCACAGGAAAAGAGGCAGGTGGAGAAGTTGGGTGGGCATCACCAGTCCATTGAAGACCTGAGTATGAATTAGGAAGAGGCACCTCTTCCTCATCACTTGGGGTGGTGAGTGCAGCCCAGGCACAGCTTGGGGAGGGGAGCCATCTGGCTAGATGTCAGCTCCCCTCCCCTCACATATCGATAAGGAGCAGCTGGAAGCTAGGGTGGCCGGCCCTGCTGGAAGGGAAGGCTCGGGGGGCACTGTGTGGGCGGAGCCTCTTGCCCAGAGAGACTGAGGCTCTCTTCTCGCTCTTACTCCAGGCCAGACCGACGTTCGTAGCCTCTGCAGCCTCCACGGCGTGTTTGACTTGAACCGCTGCGCCTGCTCCTGCGAGCCTGGCTGGGGTGGGCCCACCTGCTCCGACCCCACGGACTCCCGAGTGGCCCCTTCCTCCCCACCCTCTGCTTCCGTGTCCTGCCCAGATGACTGCAACGACCAGGGGCGCTGTGTCCGTGGTCGCTGCGTGTGCTTCTCCGGCTACACGGGCCCCAGCTGTGGCTGGCCCTCCTGCCCCGGGGACTGCCACGGCCACGGGCGTTGCGTGCAGGGCGTATGCGTGTGCCGGCCGGGCTTCTCTGGCGCCGACTGCAGCCAGCGCTCCTGCCCTCGAGGCTGCAGCCAGAGGGGGCGCTGTGAGGACGGGCGCTGCGTGTGCAACCCCGGCTACACGGGCAAGGACTGCGCGGCGCGGAGCTGCCCCCGGGGCTGCAGCCAGAAGGGGCGCTGTGAGGACGGGCGCTGCGTCTGTGACCCGGGCTACGCGGGCGAGGACTGCGGCTCGCGGACCTGCCCTTGGGACTGTGGCGAAGGTGGCCGCTGCGTGGACGGCCGCTGCGTGTGCTGGCCCGGGTACGCGGGCGAGGACTGCGGCACGCGGACGTGCCCGCGCGACTGCCAGGGCCGCGGGCGCTGCGAGGACGGCGAATGCATCTGCGACGCGGGCTACAGCGGGGACGACTGCGGCGTGCGCAGCTGCCCCGGCGACTGCAACCAAAGGGGCCGCTGCGAGGACGGCCGCTGCGTGTGCTGGCCCGGGTACACGGGGCCCGACTGCGGCGCGCGCGCCTGCCCGCGCGACTGCCGGGGCCGCGGGCGCTGCGAGGACGGCGTGTGCGTGTGCCACGCGGGCTACAGCGGCGAGGACTGCGGCGTGCGCAGCTGCCCTGGGGACTGCAGCGGCCGGGGACGTTGCGAGAGTGGCCGCTGCGTGTGCTGGCCCGGGTACACGGGCCGTGACTGCAGCCTCCGCGCCTGCCCTGGCGACTGTCGTGGGCGAGGGCGCTGCGCGGACGGCCGCTGCGTGTGCAACCCGGGCTTCACGGGCGAGGACTGCGGGAGCCGTCGGTGCCCCGGGGACTGCCGCGGCCGCGGCCGCTGCGAGGATGGCGTGTGCGCGTGCGACGTGGGCTACGAGGGAGAGGACTGCGGCGCCCGGAGCTGCCCCGGAGGTTGCCGAGGCCGCGGCCAGTGCCTCGACGGACGCTGTGTGTGCGACGACGGCTACGCGGGCGACGACTGCGGCTTGCAGAGGTGCCCTCACGACTGTAGCCAGCGCGGCGCGTGCCAGGATGGTGTGTGCACCTGCTGGGAGGGCTTCGCGGGAGAGGACTGCAGCCTCCGGACCTGCCCCTCCAACTGCCACGGGCGGGGCCGCTGTGAGGATGGGCGCTGCGTGTGCGACCCCGGTTACACCGGCCCCTCCTGCTCCACCCGCACCTGCCCGGACGACTGCCGGGGCCGCGGGCGCTGTGTGCAGGGAGCATGCGTGTGCCACGCGGGCTACAGCGGCGAGGACTGCGGGCAGGAGGAGCCTCCTGCCGCTGGCTGCCCCGGGGGCTGTGGGCCCCGGGAGCTGTGCCGGGCCGGCCAGTGTGTGTGCGTGGAAGGCTTCCGAGGCCCCGACTGCGCCATCCAGACGTGCCCTGGGGACTGCCGGGGCCGCGGAGAGTGTCGTGAGGGCAGCTGCGTCTGCCTGGAGGGCTATGCGGGGGAGGACTGCGGGGAAGGTGAGCACGGCCTTTCCAGTTTGCTCCTCAGGGATGGGACCTGAGCCATGGGGAAGGCTTGGCCCTGGGCCTAGGAGCCCAGCGGCTGGGTGAAGCGTCGAGGGAGGTTATCATATATGCGGGGAGCAGGCACCAGGGGCCAGGGAGCCGGTCCAGCAGGGGCAGCGGAATCAGGTGCATGCCTGCAGCAGGACCTGCTGAGCAGGCTGGAGCCTCTTGGGTTGCTTTTACTAGTAGGGCGACTCTGTGTTCCTGGCGCTGGGGGAAGCTGAAGTGGGACCCACCGCCTGTTCTCACCTCTGCTAAACTGCCTACCCCCAGGAGGCAGTGTGAGCTAGGACGGATCTCTTAGTGCGGCCCTGAGGAGGTGGCCTGTGATGGTGGGTATCAGGTGGGGCTGCACTGTGCTAACCAGCTTCTATATCCCATTCTCGTGGGCAGAGGTGCCAGCCATTGAGGGCATGAGGATGCATCTCCTGGAAGAGACGACGGTTCGGACAGAGTGGACCCGGGCTCCGGGCCCGGTGGATGCCTATGAGATTCAGTTCATCCCCACGGTGAGAACCTGGCCAGGAGGAGCTGTGGGGAGGCCTGGGGAGGGGCTTCCGGGTCATCAGTGGCTGAGTGCAGACAGCTGGGTCCCTGAAGCTGCTGTGAGGTCTGGTCCTGCCCACTTGGGTGCAGAGGCCTTCCAGCACCTCCACCAGCGCTGACCCACTGCTGCTGGGATGCCTCTGGCGACAGGAGCTCAGTTCTCTGAGGCTGTCCCGTGCTTCGTGGGTCATCACTATTAGGCTGTCTTTCTGCTGTTGCTGAGTCCAAATCGGCCCCGCTTCCACGTCCACCAGTGGCCTTCACCAGCAGCCAGGGACCTGCTCCGCTTGCCCTGCACCCTGCGCCTCGGGCATCACATCACCCTTCATTCTGACGGGCAAATCCCACTGGTTCCTAGGACTCTGGTCTGGAATTCTTCACTCCCAGAGTTCCCTCTTCTAGTGCCTCTTGCTTTGTGCATTTGTTTCCAAAACATGAGTGCAGAGAAGAGCCCAGTCGGTCACTGGCTGACTCGAGACCCAAGTATTTTTCTCAGAGTTGACTGTGTTAACTTGTGGTCAAACTGTCAGCTGTTTTGATCATATTTGTTTTTTAAAATAACTTGTTAGAAAACATATATAGACTTAGTGTAGGAACTTTAGAAAACATCCTATATAATAAAAGGCTAATATGCAAATTGACCAAAGGGGGAATGACTGGTCACTATGATGAGTACTGACAACCAGGGGGCAGACATTCAGGTCAGGAGCTGCCCCCTGGTGGTCAGTGCACAGTGGCGGTGGCGGGAGCAGCTAAGGATATCTGAGGGTTGGCCATCAGTTGGAGATCCCCCTCCCCCCAGGGTTCTGGACTACAAAAGGGCACAGCCTGGAGACTGAGAGGATCCCCATCCCCAAGTGCATGAATCTCCTGCTCTGGGCCTCCAGTAGACAAATAAGGAAAAAAGAAAGAAGAAAAGAAGAAAGGAAAAAAGACAGCATTGAACTATATACACTTTTTTAGCCTAAATATAGGGCTTGGCAGTTGGCTCTGTTCAATGTTATCTTTTTGGTTTGGGCCAAGCTGCCCAGGCTGTTGCATGACTTGGAGTCTGTGAAGAGGTTCCCGTCTCAGTGCCTTGCAAAGCAGCCTTTCTCTGTCTCCCTCCAACTTGCTCTTAAAGTATGTGGGGGCACCCTAAGGGCCTCTGGCCTCTCATCTCAGCACCTCCCTCCATGCCTTTGTGTCCTTTCATGATGTGTTTGGTCTCCCAGCCCCAAATCGTCTGACATTTCTACTGTCCAACTTATGTTTTCCTGCACCATCCCACAAATGTTGTGGTGCGTAGGCCATATCACCCAGCCAGGACTCTAGAAGCATAAATAACCCCCAGGGCCGAAACCTGAGGAAGGCTCGGACAGAAGGGGCAGCACTGAGGTGCCTCTGTCATCCTACCCCAACTGGCCTGGCGATTCTTACCCTCAAGCCAACCCCTGCCCTGCTCTGTCTCCCTCACCCCCTGAGAATGGCGGAGATAGAAACCCTTTGCTGTATAACCAGGATAGCTTGGATTTTTTTTCTTCTGTTTTAGACAATTTTTTCTTGGTATAAAAATAATTTAATCACAAGACAAGAATTTGGCAACTAGAAAAAAACACAAATAATTCCTGGCTGCTTCACACTAAAATAACACTGTTAACATTTTTAAGTGTTTCTCCCACTCTCTTCTCTGTGTACATTATTTACATAGTTCTAATCTTGAGAGGGTGGGACTTTTAAAAGGAACTTTCCAAAGAAACTTGAGGGAAAGTGGAATTAAAATAAGCACTTGAGATGGAAAGAGCGTGCGGGCAGTACAGTCCTCCAACCTCAGTAGATACAGCCCACTCCCGGGTGTTCTCAAGAAGCGGGGCTTCCCAGTGAAACCCTTGGCTTCCTCCCTCACCATGGGGCTGGGTGGCGCTGAGCTGGCTGTGCCTGGAGCGTGGCCACGCTGTCAGCTCATGTGCGCTGCTCTAGGTTCGGTCCTCTGTCACGTTCTGGTTCTCTCTGAGCCCGGGTGTGAGGAACGCACCTGTAAACTTGGTCCCCAAGTGCTCCTATTGGGCTCCCCCTAGCCTAGGCCCGCACACCATACTGTCTACACCCTCTGTGGCTGGCCCCTGCCTTGGCCAGGACTCTCTGTCCATTTCTGTTAGCACAGGATATATTCTGGCCACTGCCATCTTCCTAGAAGCCTGCCTGTCTCTACCTTCCCAGAAGCACTTCCCTCTCAGAGCTCACACTCTGCTAATCCTGGCCAAGGACTCGCCTTGCTATTGGGATGATTTTCAGAGCACCAGAGAGGAGCGGTCTTCTCTCTGTGGAGTGGCATTGTTATGCTGACCTAGTGGTTCTCAGTGTGTGTTCCCTGCACCTGCAGCATTTGCACCACCTGGAAGCTGGTTAGACGTGCCAAGTGTTGGATCTGACAGTGGTGTCAGATCTACTGACTCAGCAGCTCTGCAGGTGGAGCCCCACAACCTGTGTTGCAACCAGCCCTCCAGGTGGTTCTGATGCACCCCGAACCTGAGGACCACTGACTTAAGGAATGTTGCTATTTTGCAAAATGCTGGCTCCTCTATAAATGTGAGAGAAAGCATGAGGAAGCTGAGGGCAGTGACCCGGAGCAGGAAGAGGTCCATGCATTCTTTGGGTGTATTCTGCAGCCCGGCGACCAGGGCTACATCAGTTGTTATTGGCACGCAAGACTTGCAGCCTCAGAAAAGTTTGTATTTGAGTTTGGTCTGGAGAGGGGGATGAGGAGGATGTAAGCTCTAAGAACCAGCCAAGGTGGAGTCCCCCACCTGGGGCTACAGGTTGATTTCAAGAAAAGGGTTAGAAACTAGCCAAGGACAATCAGTGAAGCAGCCACGCTTTTCCTAAGAGGCAGAGCCACCTGCCAGCATCTGGCTAGAGAGCCTGCCTCAGACCAGCTCGAGGTGCTGATGGTGGGACTGTCAGGGAACTGTTCCGAAGTGGATCTCAGGAGGGACTAAGGTGTGAAAGGTTTGTGTAGACGATCTGAAGGGAGAAGGAAATGGGATGGGCCTGTCTCGCTGAAAGGACAAGCCATCACAGGCATCATTAGGGAGCACCCAAGGTGAGTGTGTGAGTGTATGAGTGTGAGTGTGTGTACATGGGTGTGAATGTGTGTGAGAGAGTGTGAGACTATGTGGGTGAGTGTGAGTGTGGGTGTGTGTGTGGAGGGTTGGGGGACTAAAGGGTGCCAGAGAGTTAAGTCATGGGAAGGGTGAGGATTTCATAGGCCTTTAGTTGAGGTCAACCCTAGGGCTGCTAGGTGGGGTATCCTAGGGCAGGGTGAGCAGGAGAGGGTCGGGGTCCTATGTGACCAGGACACCTTTTCAGCCAGAAAACTGACAAAGCTTTATTCACTCTCAGCCTAGAAGTCTCTGCGTGGCCTCGCACCTGGTCTGACACTTTGCTATTTTCCGTGTGCGTTCCCCACCCGAGAACCATTTGAACTTTCCAATCCCACTTGGCTGACTAGAGGTGTCCCCATTACAGCCAACATAGCTCAGCGGAACAGAGTGTCCTCCTCCGCGGTCCAAGCTGGACGGTCCGGGAGGTGTGAGGCGGTTGGGCTGCTCACAGACGTCCAGTTCCTTGTGTCCCCCTGCGGCCGGCACTCCAAGACACCCTGTCTGCAGCGGGGCTGGCAGCTGTCCCGTGGGGTCCCCATGGATCACGAGAGACCTCAGATGTACACGTGGAGGGGGTTGTTCCTCTCCGGCATGTACCACGCATAGGGATTCGGTTTAGGCTCCAGTAAACCTGAACTCGAGGCCATGCATTTCGCCTCTGGAGCATGAGCCGTCTGAGGGCGGGCGCAGCTTTTGTTTTCGTGCCTCTGTGCGCAGCACGGCGCAGGTACGAAGCCGGGGGACATTTGTGGAACTCTGAGCCGATGGGCCTTATTTGTGAGGAGACAACATTACACAGCGCCCACATTACACAGCGGGGCAGGTGTCTTCGGGAGGCTCGGGCGGGGCAGATGGTTAAGGAGGAAGTGAGGCCTGAAGGGGCATCCCTGTCTCCATCTGTCCCGACCAGGGTGAGCTTAGAAGCCCATCTGCCAGGAAGTCAGGGCTGCAGGCTGGTGTGGGTGGCCCCGGCGGACGGCTGATGGACAGGCCTCTGGGGCCACTGCCCGGGGCCCAGTGAGCTCATGCACATGGAGGGCCTTGCACAGGAGATGCCTGGAGAAGGGGTCCCGGGCGTGTTGCTGTCACCGGCCGGGTTCCCGCTGTCAGGGCCCAGTTCTGCACAGTCCCAGCTGACACCGCTTGGAGCTGGTCAGGAGAAGGGGGATTGAGTGGCAGGGCAGCGTGCCAGCCCTGACTTCCCCGGTGCTCTCTCTCCTGCAGCCAGAGGGCGCGAGCCCGCCCTTCACGGCACGGGTGCCCAGCTCTGCCTCAGCCTATGACCAGAGAGGACTGGCCCCGGGTCAGGAGTACCAGGTCACTGTCCGCGCCCTTCGAGGGACCAACTGGGGCCCTCCTGCCTCCAAGACCATCACCACCAGTGAGAGCAGGGGCTGTGGGCGGGTCCTGAGTGGAGATGTGGCGATGAGAGGGGTGCTGGGACTCTGCCCTCCAGGAGGGTTTGGATGGGGTAGGGGCGGGCTGGGATGGGACACTCTTAGAAGGAAAGCTGGCGACTGAAGAACCAGACCCTGCCTGATCCCCCTCTCTCTCGCCTGGCTAGTGATCGATGGCCCCCAGGACCTCCGGGTGGTGGCCGTGACGCCAACCACACTGGAGCTCAGCTGGCTGCGCCCCCAGGCCGAGGTGGACCGATTTGTGGTGTCCTATGTCAGTGCTGGCAACCAGAGGGTGCGGCTGGAAGTGCCCGCGGATGCCGACGGGACTCTGCTGACTGACCTGATGCCAGGCGTGGAGTACGTGGTGACGGTCACTGCCGAGCGGGGCCGCGCAGTGAGCTACCCGGCTTCTGTCAGGGCCAACACAGGTACGGCGCCAGGGCTTCGGGGAGGCTGGTGTCTGAGTGTGGAGCCCCTTCCTTGGGAGCCCCCGCAAGGCTAGCAGCTCCCCTGGGTGCACCTGGCAGGGCGCTGGCAGCCCTGCAGCACCTGCTGGGCCTGCCCAGAGCCCAGCACCAGGTCCTAGAGGCAGGCTGCGCCCCTGGAGACAGCAGTGAGCAGGAGCTGCGTTAGCCTCAAGATGGAGACCCCTGTGCTGGTCAGACGGGTGGGACTAGAGTTGGGCAGCAGGAGGGCAGCCCTGGGGGTGTTTGTAGGGCCCTCTTGGGGTCAGGTCTCAGGGCTGCAGTCCCCACTACCTCAGTCTCCTAACAGATGCCTGGACCTCCTCCCTGTGGCAGAGGGACACCACCTGCTGCGGCTCCCGCCTCCTCCGTTCCCGCCCGCCCCCTTCTCTTCTCTCTAGGGCACCGCAGTGGCCGAGGGCCAGGGGCCAGGGCCCCGACACTAACTCCTTTCTCTCTGCTCTTCCCAGGTGGGGCTGGCCCGGGACCCGGCCTCTGCTCCAGCTCGGGCTCGGGCGGGAGGGGCAGGAGGGCGGCCGCGGGAGGAGGGCAGGTGGGAGGGGACGCCACTGACCGCTCCCCCGCTTCCCCTTCTTGCCCCCGGCAGCACCTGGCCACTACGCTTACCCGGAGGTGCGGCCCCCCGCGCCGCCCCCGCGGCCCCGGCCCGCGCCCCCGCCCCGGCCCGCGCGGCCGCCGCGGCCCACGGAGGAGGGGCGGGAGGAGCCCCGGCCAGGCCCCGGCCGGCCCCAGCCCTCCCGGCGGCCGTGGGGCAACCTGACGGCCGAGCTGGGCCGCTTCCACGGCTCCGTGCAGGACCTGGAGCGCCACCTGCAGGCGCGCGGCTTCCCGCTGCGGGCCAACCAGACGTACGCGTCGGCCGCGCGCCTCATCCACGACTACCTGCAGCGGCGCCGCGCCGCCGGCTCCCCCGCCCCGCCGGCCCGGCGCCCCGCGCCCACCGCCGGCCCCGACGCGGGCACCTGGAAGCGCGACTCCCACCGGGGCATCTACGGCCTCTCGCCCGAAGGCGTCGACGGGGTGGCGGGGCCGCGCCACCCAAAGCCCGAGGTGCTGGGCAGTGCCGCCGACGGCTCGCTGCTCGTGTCCCTCGACGGGCTCCGCGGCCACTTCGAGCGCGTGGTGCTGCGCTGGCAGCCGCAGCCGCCGGCGGAAGGCCCCCGCGGGGAGCTGAGCGTGCCGGGCACCGCGCGCACCGTCAGCCTGCCCCGCCTCCTGCCCGGCACCACCTACCACGTGGAGGTGCACGGGGTGCGGGCAGGGCAGACCTCCAAGTCCTACGCCTTCATCACCACCACAGGTAGTGTGGGCTGCCCCGGCCCCCCAGGCTCGCCTGCCTTCAGGGCCGCTTTCCTCAGTCCCTCCTGCTCACTGCTGGGACTGTACCCCCACACCCTGCTGCCCAAGCCCTGCCTGGTCCAGCTCCTGGGGTCCCCCACAGGGAAGCATAGCCCTCCTGTGTCCCTAAAACCACCTCCACCCCCAGGGTCCTGGCAGACACCCAAGGCCAAGGAGACCCAGTCTTCGGGGTCCTCAAGGCTCGGCTGCCAGGACTGCTGTTCCAGGCGACAGACGGGCAGGTGGGTGGGCGGGAGTGAGCCAGAGGCTCCAGCTCTGGCTCCTGCGGTGAGGGTGTCTGAAGACTGTGCTCAGTGGATGCTGTTTTCCACTTTTGGCCTTGACCTCACAGGGACACATCAGGGCTGTTGGGGTATGGGAGGGGAGACCCTCAGCGCCCCCAGCTCACCTCTGCTGGTCTCTCCACAGGAGCGGTGCAGCCGGCACCCATGGCTGCAGGGGAGGGTGGACCTTTCCCCTTTTCTTCCCCTTAGAGCCCAGATGCCTGCTGAGCTGACCTCTCACTCACAGCTGTTCTCTGGCACCTCCCTCCTCACACCACCTCCCCCCTTTCTTCCAGGCTTCTGCTGTAGCACTAATGGAAGCCACAGCCACCACCTGGTTGGGGGGCTGCTGTGGGAGGGGCTCGGGCCTGTGGGGTTGGAGGTCACAGGAGTCTTGGGGGAGGGATGCTTTGCTCCATTCAGTTTTCACCTGCAGACCTGTCTGCTCAGGTGAGGGGACAGGAGTGTCCTCTGGGAGGATGAGGTGGCCGGGAAGGTGTGCAGGCGCTTGGAGGCCAGAGGGCAGACCTGCAGTGGGCTTCCTTCCTGGCTCTCACACTGGACTCTCCTGTTTTTCTCGCCCTGCCCTCCCCAGGGTCCTCCCCCTCCAGCCTCTTGGGGGCCACTGATGAGCCTCCTCCCTCAGGCCCTTCAACAACTCAAGGAGCCCAGGCCCCCGGCCTGCAGCAGCGCCCCCAGGAGCTGGGGGAGCTGAGAGTGCTGGGCAGAGACAAGACGGGGCGCCTCCGCGTGGCCTGGATGGCCCAGCCGGACGCCTTTGCCCACTTCCAGCTGCGCCTCCGGGTGCCCGATGGGCCAGGGTCACATGACCAGCTACTGCCCGGGGATGTCCGCCAGGCACTGCTGCCCTCACCCCCTCCTGGAGCCCTCTATGAGCTGTCACTTCGTGGGGTCCCCCCTGAGGGCGAGCCCTCTGCCCCTCTCATCTACCAAGGCATTATGGGTACATCTGGCTTCTGCTCAGACCTGGGTCCTGAGGTTGGGGGAGGGCAGGGCTGTGTCTGGGTGGGAGTGGAGGGGAGAGGGATGGGTGAGGTCTGAGAACAATGACCTTGAGGTGGGGTGGGGAGTGCTCCTGGAAGAGAAAATGGGAGGGAAAGTCAGAGGGTGGGGCAGGGTTCTCCCTGCAGCTTTCTCTGCCCCCACTGCATAGATCTCTGTGTGGGTGCGGGGAGGCCTCTGATGACGCTGACCCTCAACCCCCTCCTTCCCCTGCTCTTCCCCAGCGCCCCTGCTGCCCCCTCACTGGGCAGGCGAGGATGGTGGCACTGTTCCTGTGGTCCCATCGGCCAGGTTCTCCTAGGGGTGGAGGTTCCCTGGGGCAGGGAGCACCGTAGCCTGCAGAGATGGGTGAGGTCTGCAGAGCCCATGCAGGACAGCGCCTAGGGTCCCCGCTCTCACATGCCCTGCTTATGGGGCCAGGAAAGCTGCTTCTCCCCAGAGCTCCAGGCCCAGCTCACCGGAGAGAGGGAGACAGGGAGAGGGCCGTGCAGGGGGACTGAGGAGTCCTGACTGCTCTGCAGCAGCAGGAAGTTTCCAAACTGCCGGGAAGGAGCACGGGGCCCAACACTTCCCCAGGAACCTTGGTGTGGAGAGAAACGGGGACCTTTGTGTGGGGTGGGAGCTTGAGGGGTCCGTGCCCCTCTCGGGAAGGCTGGTCACAGCGGGCTCAGTGGGGAAGCGGGGTCTTCCAAGGAGGGAGGGGGCCATCCAGCCTGCAATGAGCCCAGGGGCAGATGGGAGGGAAGGGGACAAGGACAAAGCCATGGTTGAGTCTGCCCGCTTTGCTTGACTCCCCTCTCCCCCTCCAGACAGCGACGGGGAAGAGCCCAGGCAGCCCTTGGCCCCACCGCTCCTGGGCGAGATGACAGTGACTGATGTGACCGCCAGCTCCCTGCTCCTGCACTGGACCGTCCGGGAGGGCGAGTTTGACTCCTTCGTGATCCAGTACAAAGACAGGGACCAGCCCCGGGTGGTGCCTGTGGAGGGGCCCCAGCGCTCGGCCCTCATCACCAACTTGGACGTGGGCCGCAAGTACAAGTTCATCCTGTACGGCTTTGTGGGCAAGAAGAGGCACGGCCCCCTGGTGGCTGAAGCCAAGATCTGTAAGTGAGAGCAGGCGCGTACATCACCCGCCGGCCTTGCCCCTTACACGGTCCTCCAGGGTTCTCGGTGCCTTGGAAACTCCAGGAGGGCTTCCTGGAGGCAGTGGTTCCTGAGAGGAATCCTGGAGGGAAAACAGGCAGAGATGCTGAGGAGGGCAGTGCAGACAGGGAGCCGTGCAGGGCCCGTGTCTGTTTCCTCGCTGGGCAGCAGGGCGCCTGGGCAGCTGAGGCGCTGGTCTCATGTCTGACAGGAGCTTGGACCTTACTGGAGGGCCCTGGGGGCCTCTGAGGGTCCAGTGGGGAGAGACACGATTCCTCATTCCTCTACAAGGTACACGGAAGCTCTGGGAGGGCACCTGGAGAAGTGAATTCCGGGAGAGCCGGCAAGAAGCGGCAGCGGCTGTGGGGCGGGCAGTGGGTCTGGGTGTGGGAGGTGAAGGAGGCGAGGGCTCAGGCGCCTGACTTTTCTGGGTCAGACAGTCTCGTCCCCGAGGCCAGGAGCAGAGGTGAGGAACAGCAGGGGCGCTTAGCATCTTCCGAGCCTTTGCTGAGGTCACATGTGCTCTGGCGGCTCTGGGTGACTCGCACCCCATCCTCGAGCAGCCCCGGGGGCGTGCCCGTGCTGCAGACGCGGAGAGTGGAGGCACGGAGGCCACTCACGCAGAAGGCGAGAGCCCTGGGGTTATGCCGCTGCCCTCATGGTTGTGGGCAGTGCAGGGGAGACCTGAAGAGGGGGCGTGGGGCTTATCAGTGCCAGCGGACAGGAGCAAGGGTGAACCCGTGAGCACCCTGGGGATGGCCAGCACTCCGGGCACCCACAGAGAAAGAAGAGCCCACAGGGTAGCCTGAGGGGTGACTTGGAAGAGGGGCAGAGCCCCCGAGAGTGCTGTCCTAAACGTCCAGATGAGGATGTGGCCAGACATGTCAGATTCAGAGCTACAGTGTCCACAGGACCTAGCAGTTCAAGCTCAGCGCTGCCCTGGGGAGAGCTGGGGGGCTCAGCACTGCCCTGGGGAGAGCTGGGGGGCTCAGCACTGCCCTGGGGAGAGCTGGGTGGGGGGCTGGGGGGGGGCCGGGCTACCACCAGGGTAGACTTCTCTTTCTGGAATCTGTGCTGGGAATAGAGCACAGGGTGGGGAGTGAGGGGCAGATGAGTGGAGGAGGGCAGGAGAAGAGGATGTGGGGCCCAGGGCATGGGTGGGGGAGGTTCTCCCACATCCATTCGCTCCACAAATGGTGCCCCCCGCCCCCACCCCCCCCCCTCCCGCGAGAAACCAGCCAGTGAATAGTAGTGAAGCTGGAAACAGGAGGCAGCCCTTCAGCACCCCGCTGGCTGCGGGGCAGAGCGCTCCGGGCCCCCTTGCCTCTGAGGCCCCTCCCCAGCCCCTGGTTCCGGAGAAGGTGCCCTTCCTCCAGGGGGCGCAGCCCAGGCCGGCACACAGCTTGGCAGGCGGAGTGTAGCTGCCCGTTGGTGCGCCCCAGCAGGCCCCCTGCGCAGGGAGCGCCCTGCACAGCCCCGCACAGCCTCTCCTCTGTGTGCTCCATTCTCCGTACTCCCTCCCCCAGTGCCTCGGAGCCATCCCAGCCCAGGGAGCCCGCCCCGCCTGGGAACGCTGTGGGTGACAGAGCCCACCCCACACTCGCTGCGCCTCTCCTGGACGGTCCCTGAGGGCCACTTCGACTCCTTCGTGGTTCAGTACAAGGACAGGGATGGACGGCCCCAGGCGGTGCCCGTGGAAGGGCCGGAGCGCTCGGTCACCGTCTCCCCGCTGGACGCCGACCACAAGTACAGATTCACCCTGTTTGGGGTTGCCAACAAGAGGCGGCATGGCCCCCTCTCAGCTGAGGGCACCACTGGTGAGTAGCAGCACCTGCGCCCATGTGACCCTCCCGCCCCCCTCCACACTCGCCCTCAGCCAGGCCACGGGGCTCCCCGAGAAGGCTGGCTCCAGACCCTGCCCCTCCCGGCCCTTGCCACCTCCTCCCGGCACTGCTGGACTGACCGACCCTCCCCAGGCCCAGGAGGCGTGTCAGACCCTGGCTTGCCCGAAGCCAGGAGGTCAGCACTCCCACGAACCCAGTCTGATCCTCCAAGGGTGACAGCCGTCCACACCCCAGGCCGCCCCTTCAGCCCTGGCTGGGTCTCTAATTTACAGCCCCAGAGAGGACAGAGGAGCCCCCCCGAGACCCCCCCGAGCAACCGCTGCTGGGGGAGCTGACGGTGACAGGCACCACCCCAGACTCGCTGCGCCTGTCCTGGACCGTGGCCCAGGGCCACTTCGCCTCCTTCATGATCCAGTACAAGGACGCCCAGGGGCGGCCCCGAGCAGTGCCTATCAAGGGAGAGGAGCGCGCAGCCACCATCGCCGGCCTGGAACCCGGCCGGAAGTACAAAATGGCCCTCTACGGCCTCCACGGCCGGCAGCGTGTGGGGCCTGTGTCTGTGGTGGCCGCCACGGGTGAGTCAGGGCTGCAGCCCCAGCCCGTCCGCCGAGCAGAACCAGGGATCTGGCCCAGGGCCCTACACACCTCCTTGCACCTTCTTTTTCTCGCTCTAGTTCTGCCAACACCCCTGCCTCTTCTCTCCCATGTCCTAGGGCTGCCCGCCCCCCCTCCACCCCCTCCCCCACCGCCACCACCAGCCCCGCCCCTGGCGTGGCCCTGCTTCTCCACCTGCAAGAACAGCCCCCTCTCGGAGCCCAGCACATCCCTCCTCCTGCCTCCTGCCCACGTGCCCTCAGCCACTATGTTCTTCCCCGGGGTGTGTGCGGGGCCTTCCCTTCTGATACCTGCTTGGGCTGTGTCTCTGAGCTTTCACTTCTGCCCACACCCTGATGCCCCTGTTGCTCTGTTCAGAGCTGGCAGATCCGAGGGACCAGAGCACTGCCCTGCCCTAACCTGCCTGCCCTGCCCTGCCCTGCCTGCCAGCAGGGGGAGGACTCCCTGACCCCAGCCAGCGTGGAGCCCCCAGCAGGTTCCTCGTGCCCAGCCTCCCCAGCCGGTGCACTTCTGTGGTTGGGAGCATCATGGCTGGGGCGTGGCTTTTGACCCCAGCTCTCCCATGTGACCTCTAGGACCCTGTGCAGGTTACTGAGCCTGTCTGTGCCTCAGCTTTCTCGTCTGTCACATGGGGATACTAACGGGAACTGCTCACAGTGGTAGGGTCCATCCGCACTTAGAACAGTGCTGGGCAACTGAGACCCAGGCTCAGGGCAGCCGCTCTGTCTCCCCGACGCCCTGGCTTGCCAGTACCTTTTCCGCTCCTCGTCCCTGCCTTCTGCCCATTCTTACCTCCTCCCTCCTCCATCTACTTCCCCTGAGTGGTTCCCCCTGGACTGGGCGTGGGTCACAGAAGGGCTGGCTGCCCTCGTCCAGTCTCCCCAGTCCATGGAGCCCCAGCAAAGACCTAATGGCCGCCGACATAGGTCGGTGCCCTGGGGCTGCAACTCTAGACACAACCAGGGGCGAGCAGGGTGTTCCCACCCCACCCCCAGCCCCAAATCTCTCTCCCACTTTTGCCTGAAGTCCTGCCTCACAACTCATTCCTGAGGGTCAAAGTGGGAGGAGGGCAGGGCCCCTGGGAGCCCTCAGCCAGGGCACATTCCATCTCTTGCCCTGCTTCGGGGTGGGCCGGGGCTGCTGGAGCTGAAAGGGAGGCGGCAAGTGGGAGAGGCTCACTGCCCCTTAGTAGGTGAGGTCAGCGCTGCGGGGTGGGAGCCGGGGGACCTCAGACTGTCTCAGGGCCCAGCCATGCGTGGCTCACACACAGGCCACACAGACCACTAGCCTACAGCTCGAGCGAGTGTTTGCCAGACGTCACCATGTTGGACGTCACCATGTTGAACGTCCCCAGCAAAGCATGTTGTCCTGAAAGCCTGTCCCCCATCTGTCTTCTCAGCCGCCCAGGAGGTAGAGGGGGAGACCCCGAGCTCCACAGACCCCAGCACAGAGGCCCCACAGCCCCCCGAGGAGCCCCTGCTGGGGGAGCTGACGGTGACGGGATCCTCCCCGGACTCGCTGAGCCTCTCCTGGACCGTCCCCCAGGGCCACTTTGACCACTTCCTGGTCCAGTACAAGAACGGGGACGGGCAGCCCAAGGCGGTCCGGGTGCCGGGACACGAGGACAGGGTCACCATCTCGGGCCTGGAGCCCGACCACAAGTACAAGATGCACCTGTATGGCTTCCACGATGGCCAGCGCCAGGGCCCCGCCTCCGCCACGGGGGTGACAGGTGAGCGGATGGTGGGAGCCCCGTTGGGATCTGGGGAGATCACACGGGTGATGGCTGAGGGGGTGCAGGGCCCTCTGCTCGAGGCTGAGCCAAGGTGTCCTCTGTGCCTCCCCTGGGCTCCCTGAGGACCAGCGGGGCCCCTGGGCAGAGAAGGGCCCTGGGCTGTGTGGGGGGCTGCCGGCCACAGCGAACCCCCAAGCTCTGGGCATGTCAGTGAGGCTGCCCCGAGGGGCTCCCTGCAGTGACCAGGGCCCAGCCATGACCAGGGCTTGGAGAAGACCCGGACATCTCCATGGAGCCTGCCTCACCCTCCCTGTGTGTGTCCTTCTCAGCTGCAGAGGAGGAGACCCCCAGCCCCGCAGAACCCAGCACGGAGGCCCCAGAGCCCCCCGAGGAGCCCCTGCTGGGGGAGCTGACGGTGACGGGATCCTCCCCGGACTCGCTGAGCCTGTCC
>PVJC01020743.1:0-28891 GCA_004026665.1 Murina feae
GTTTTATTCAGTAAGAAGGTGTGCTGCCAAGACAGGGCTGGGAACCACTCCTGTGTGAGCTGGTCATGGGACCACCCTCCAAGCAGCTGCACCAGAGAATGATAAGACCAACCTGATTCTACAGTCTCTGAGACCCGAAGGCACCCAAAAGAGGATTATTCCTCCAGCATCCAGTCTTTTCTCCCCATGAGACTCTTGTTTCATCACCTCTTTTAGAGAATCAGACACAAGTGCTGTTCAATGAGGAAAAAGCTAGAAAGCAGCTGGCTTCTTCCAACACTGACTGACACAATTTTCTTAACCATCTTTTTAAATAAAGCCACGGAAAAGAAAAGAAAACATTTACCTGATGAGATCCCCAACTTCTTGAGAAACTAAAATGGAATAGTTTAGAAGCAACTAAAATGCATCTTCTGAGAACTCCTTCAATAAAAAACCTGCCTCAGATAGCAGCTCTCAGTTTGAGCTCTGAATAGAGGCTGTGTTATTTTAACCACAAAGTTTCTAGTCAGTAGGAAGGAGAGATGGAAATGAGGTACATTGTTGGCAAGCAGAGGTGCCATTCACCTCAAGTGCAGCAAGCTCACAGACCTGCTGTACCAGCTCAGGGACATTTGAAGAACCCACAAACCAACTTTTCCTAAACTAGAGGTTAAAGGACTGTGGAAAATTCCAAAGGAGTAAGATAAGACACTTAGGGCCTTTTCTAAAAAAAGACATGTTGGTATGCCCTGTCTGATACCGTCTGAAGGCAAGCTGGCCTGTGGAGTCCTGGGCCTCGGAAAGGAGAAAGTGACACTTGTCAATAGCTTTGCGCCACAATGAAGTAACCCTTCTGGGGTTAAAAATACAGAAAGACAAAGGAATGAGCCAAAGTCAGAAACAAAACCAGTGTCATGAGAATTCATAGAAAGTTACCAGGTAAGCGGGTAGATATTCTGGATGTGTTATTATGGAAGAATAACGTGTGTGTGAGTATGTGAGTGGGTGCGTGTGAACATGAAGTGTGTGTAAATGTGGGTGAATGTGTGTGTTCTGTTTACTTCCCCAAAACTTAAAAAGTAAAGATTCAGCCTCAGCTTGGACCAGTTTGAGATCCTGCTCCTTAGTGTTTTGGCAAATACAAAGGTTGCCTTTGGACTCGGAGAAGAATGATTTATGGCACACAGAGTCCACGGCACAGATTAGAGCTGCTGAAATGGCCAATGGTCCTTTACAGCCAGTCTTCGCAGATGCCAAAGGGGTTTAAACTCCACTTTTGGAAAACCTCAGCAGTGCTCCTATTAAGCAAGGTCATAACTCAGTTTCACATAAGGTCTTTCATCTCAAAGGAGCTTGAGGTGCATTTACACCAAGATGTAAATTATCCTATGCACAGTCACCTTGGGGACAAAACACAGCTCCTACCTAGCACCAGCTGCCAGGTCACTGCCAGGCAATACTGAGTCACAATCATATAGCAGGACCATGGCCAGGATGCACTTTTCCAGAAAGAAGAAGTAGAATCTGCTTTTCCAATGTCACCTTTTCTTCCCAGGAACTACAGGGGACCTCTCTGATCTGCCCCTCACTTTCCTTCCTGAGTCCCCTGTACCTCCCTCTAGTGATCCCCCCTCAGTCCTGCCTACACATACAACCTCACAAACTGGGAGTAAGCTGTGGCTGCATTTAAAAAGTTGATTCTGTTGACCAGTGGTTGAAAAACCATGGCCCTTGGGCCAAATCCAGGTTGCTGCCTGTTTTTGTAAATAAAGTTTTGTTGGCACACAGCCACATTCATCTGTGGACTGTCTATGGCTACAACAGCAGGATGGAGTAGATGTGGCAGAAATTGTATGTAGGGTGTTTCTTTATTTTTTAGAGCTAGAAGAAAGGGGAAAAAGACTCTTCTAATAATCTCTAAAGATCAGACTATGGAAAAAAAACATCATATACAGATTCTGAGTCCTCCATAGAGATTCTTTTACCCAGATACCCCTTGTCCCTGCCTATTTACACTGCCCCAACATACCTAACTTCATCCTCAAGAAATTATTAATGACTGTGTCCAACTGGTCTCACATATGGAAGCATTGGAAGCACTCTCAAGGTCCCTCATGTCACCCACAAAGCACCTTGTCTTTGAACCTCCTCTGGTTCTCTCCCGGCAGAGTTAGTTGCTCCTTCTTCCAAGCTCTCATAATATTTTTGTTAATTCTTGTAATTCTTGTAGTTATCTCCCAATTATCTCTTTCTATGTTTTCCTTTCTTAATAGATTATGAATTTCCTGACAGTAAGAATGAATTGTATTCAATATGTCAGTGTCTTTAGTGTGGACCCATGTGGACAAAAAAAAACCCCATAAAAACAAAAAACGGAGGCAAACCGAGATGGCATCATAGGTAAGTGCTTGTACTTGCTGCCTCTCACAGCCACACTAATACCACAACTAAACAACAGAACAATTACCACCCAGAACTGCGGGAAGCCTGGCTGAGTGGAAGTTCCACAACTAGGTTTTTATACCAAAACCATGAAAGACATAAGGGGATGCACCATTAACCGTTATTACAAAAATAACTCAATCTTATTCCACTGGAACATAATCTCAAATGAAATGAATAAAAGAGTTCTCTGATATTCTCTGAAGATGAGGCGTGCTTAAAATAGTCTGCCCTAGGGATAACCCAGCTCTGTCCTTCTAACCCTTTTCCCTAAGTGGGGCTGACTTGTATACATTCCAGAGAACCAGGGACTTCTCTGGTTCAGGGCTCACTGGCAACTATAGCTGTTTGCTCCATCCTGGTGATTCCCAGAGACCCCACTTCACCCAATTTACAACCCCACCAAGCTGTCTGAATTGGCTTCTGCATATGGATGGCCTGTCCTTTCACCTAAAACCTGTCAAACTGCAGCTGGGTCAGAGAGCCACAGAGCTTCCAAAAGAAGGCCCAAGGCCCTACTGGCCTTGCTTCACAGCTGGGCCTCATCTGGGCACTTCCAAACCCCATACAAAGAGGAGGAATCTGCAGGTGTCTCTGTAGCTCCTGCTGGGTGGCCCCAGACAGTGGCTGACCTTGCACCTCCTTGGAGATCCAAGAGCCAGTGACTCAGTGGTCAGAGGGAGACCATGCCAGATTACAACTCCTCACATACATAATAGACACACTCACGGAGCAGACTCAGTGAGCACCAAAGCCTCACTGAAGCAAGTCCTGCCCCATAAGGGTGTCTTCTGTGCAACAGATCTTCCAGTGTAGACATAGCTGGTCATCATAGCCAACTGACCTGGAGGTCAATTCCTCCCAGTGATATCAACAGCAATCAAAGGTTAACTACAATAAGACTGTGCACACAGCCCACAAAGGGTTGTACCAAGAGTGACTACCTCAGGTGACTGGGGAGGCTGAGCCCAAGTCCCTATAGGACAGCAACAACCCAAGGCCACTCTATAAACTCAAGGAGACTTAGCAGCTACCCAGTACATAGAAACAAACACAGGGAATAGGCCAAAATGTGGACACAAAGAAACAAGTCACAAATGAAAGAAATGGATGAAAGCAAACTACTGGATATAGAGTTCAAAACCATGGTTATAAAGTTACTCAAGAATCTTCTAGAAACTTCCAAGAAATTTAGTGAGACCCTCAAGGATATGAAAAAGGAACAATCAGAAATTAAGCATACACTGAATGAAATAAAGAATAATATACAGAGATCCAACAGCAGACTAGAGGATCCCAAGAATCAAGTCAAAGAAGCAAAAAGCACCCAACAAGAAAAGCAAAATGAAAAAATAATACAAAAATACGAAGACAATGTAAGGAGTCTCTGGGACAACTTCAAGCATACCATCATCTGACTTATGGGGGTGCCAGAAGAGAGAGAACAAGATACTGAAAACCTATTTGAAGAAATAGTGACAGAAAACTTCCCCTACCTGGTGAAAGAAATAGACTTACAAGTCCAGGAAGTGCAGAGAACCCCAAACAAGAAGAATCCAAAGAGGATCACACCAAGACACATCATAACTAAAATGCCAAGGGCAAAAGACAAAGAGAGAATCTTAAAAGCAGCAAGAGGAAAATAGTTAGTTACCTACAAAGGAGTACCCATACGCTGTCAACTGATTTCTCAACAGAAACTATGCAGGACCAAAGGGAGTAGCAAGAAACATTCAAAGTGATGAATAGCAAGAACTTACAACCAAGATTACTTTACGCAGCAAACCTATCATTAGAATCAAAGATCAGATAAAGAGCTTCACAGATAAGAAAAAGCTAAAGGAATTCATCACTACCAAACCAGTATTATATGAAATGCTGAAGGGTTTTCTTTAAGAAGAGGAAGAAGAAGAAAAAGGTAAAGATAACAATTATGAGCAACAAAGTGGCAATAAAGACATATTTATCAACAAGTGAATCTAAAAATCAAGTGAATAAAATATCTGATGAACAGAATAAACTGGTGAGTATAACAGAATCAGGGGCATAGAAAAGGAATGGACTAACAATTCTCGGGGGAAGGGGGGTGAGGGGGTGCAGGAAGAGATTGGATACAAATCCTATACCTATGAATGAGGACAGTGGGGGAGGGGGGTAAGGGCATGGGGTAGGGTGGGATGGGGTGGAGGGGAGGTATGGGGAGAAAAAAGAGGAACAACTGTAATAATCTGAACAATAAAGGTTTATTAAAGAAATAAAAAAATGTTCCACAACAAATAAACAAATAAATAAATAAAAATGGTTCTATGAAAAGTAACCTCACAGGTGACTTGATCATAAATTCCAAACTGGGCAAATCACAGTGAGTAGTCATGCCCTAAGCATACAAGCCTTTACTAAAAGACTTATTTTTGCCTTAAGCATACCCTGTGGATTGCTTCTAGATTAATGCACCTTGGAAATAAGCTGCAACCACTCTCAAGAGAGTATATACTCTTTTTTAAAAAATATTTTATCAATTTTTTTACAGAGAGGAAGGGAGAGGAATAGAGAGCTAGAAACATCGATGAGAGAGAAACATCAATCAGCTGCCACCTGCATACCTCCTACTGGGAATGTGCCCGCAACCAAGGTACATGCCCTTGACTGGAATCGAACCTGGGACCTTTCAGTCCACAGGCCGATGCTCTATCCACTGACCCAAACCGGTTAGGGTGAGAGTATATACTCTTGTTAAGGATCCTAGAATCCAATCACAAGTTGCTTCCTCCTACCTTCATGTAATCGTACTTACTTCAAATGCATGAAAGAAAACTGCACACTCTTATTCTCCAAAGCATTTATCTCCGTCTGTTGGGATCTTCCTCCCAGGTGTATACTATTTTTGGCTCAAATAAATTTTATAAAAATTCTCTACAGTTTTGGATGTGCTTATGTTGACACCCATCAGAAGACAGAGCTATCACATGGCCCCGGGATGCATATTTGCCCTCATTAGAATAGAAGCAAAAAAGGAATGAGTTCTCTTATGTGGCAAGTGGCACAAGCATTGTATCATTTCAGCAGGAGGGACACCACTCCCCTTACTTGTATACTTTTTAATGGTCACAAGTGTGGCAAGACCAGATAACATTTTGTAGTGAACAAAGTTGGTAATGTGGTGTCCTGGGCATTTATCACACACATGGCCATTCAACAGCTTATGAGCTGTCTTTCTTTGGTCAACTTGGTCTTCCCACATTGAGGCTTTGTCTTTTTTCATTCAGGCAGCCATGGGAAAATCCTATAGGCTGGGTAGCTTAAACAACAGAAATGTATTTTCCTACCATTTGGGAGGATTGAAATCTAAGATCAAAGGGCCAGCATGGTCAGGTTCTGGTGAGAGCTGTCTTTTTGGCCCATAGACTACCTAGTCCCCCTTCTCACTTTCTCCCTCTGTGCTCACATAGCCTTGCCTTAATGCCTGCATGGAGAAAGATCTCTCGCTCTCACACACTCATCCTCTTCTTATAAGGCCACTGATTCTATCAGATTAGGACCTCATCCCTATGACCACATTAAACTTAAATACCTCTTAAAAGCCTTACCTTCAAATACACTTACTTTGGGAGTTAGAGCTTTAACATATAAATTTCCATGGAGGGGAGAGGTGGGAGGCACACAATTTAGTCCACAGCAGTCACCCTTCTCTAAAATAGAAGCCAGATGGACTCTTCCAGCCTTCTTTGCACCTGGCATGCAGGCACATGTCATGGGCTGGGCAGTCAGGTACCTTCAACTTGGTAAGTCCAGGAAGAGGCAGGAAAGGGGTAGAATCCACTCTATAGGAGGTTGCTGCCACTTGGCAGGGAGTTATGGGCTCTCAGAAGCAGTCCCAGAGGGTGTTCAATTCACATTATCTGCTAGGTGAGTTCAGGTCCCTGGCCCCTGCTTTATATCAACAGCCACTCCCCATCCTCACCCTCACCTTCACCACTTGTAACTTGTGCTCCTGGTTGCACAGCTTCTACAGCTGACTCTGCAATGTTATAACTCATATGGGTGCTGAAAACTAAACCATGCCCTTTCCTTCTACTTTCTTTGCCAGCTCTTCTGGAGGATTTGTCTTTTTTTCCTTGGTACCATTTTAAATGGACATTAGGCAGTGTGATCTTGTACCAGTTCTTGGCTTTTTTTCCTTGGGATCATGCCTCATCTTTTCCCCACTTTATTTTGTGTCATAGGATGGGGCGGGGAAGGAACTTATTCCTGAAAGTTGTGTGTTAAAGTCTCCCATGACACCTGGTTTCCAGCTTGTTTCAACCAAGGAGAGGCACCAGAGGGAGATGGAAGGGAAAAACAGGGTATTTCTCACCCTCTTTCCACCTTGGGTAGCCCTCCAGCAGGGTCATCTCCTGCTCCATGACTTCAGCTAAGCCAGGACAAGCCCCTGGAACCAGCTTCTGCCAGGTGCCCCTGACTTTGTGCTTTAGCCTATTAGCAGTGCCTTACTGCTGCTGCTTACCTCTCAATAGCCTCACCACCCCCGTTTGGCTCCTCGGTTTTCCCATCATCTATGCTACCACCTCACTGTACTACATGCCCTCTGTTTAAATGCTTAGAGTGGTTCTCATTTTCCTGTTGGATCCTGAATGATACACTATGAAGACATCACTTCTGTTTCATGTTAAAGAATCACCACATGCCTGTGGGCTTGAGTGGGAGGGACCCTGTGCGATGCTTTCATCCTGCTGTGTAGAATTTCTCTTACTGTTTCAGACAAGATTACTTCTTCAAAGTTAGTGGCCTTGAGGTAAGTGTTATCAGGCTGTCTCCACAATTCTTCTGGTCTTTCCAGAGAACAGGAAACAGTGTTCAAAGAGACTTAACGATGGAAAAAGTAATGATTAGAAGCAGCAGCTAAATCTTTGCCTCACTGACCAGAAGATCCCATAAGGATAAAGCAAGATAAAGTAGAGATGGGTCAGGGAAGGCTGATACATAAATAAGGAATTTATAAAAATGTGCCTGGCTTTTAGAAAAACAATTATAAACACTTTTCTTTCTAGTTCAAAGGGACAGGGGAATATATATGCAAAGTATTAATTATGGCATTATCTATTAAAATAAATCTTCATGTCCAACACTAATAAAATTATGTTTTATCATGAGATGTTTTATCTCATGGAATAGTTTACAACCAATAGCAAAATAATAATAAAGGTGATGTAGCAACTTGGGAAATTTTTACAGAAGTGTTAAATAAACCAAACTAACAGGACCAGATAAGGTGTCTACTCTGTGGACACAGCTATGTGAAAATCACAAAATCACAGATGCATATGGACAATCCAGAAATTGTGTGGGACAATGAATTGGTATGTTAAGGTAATACAATGAGAGGTGGATTTCTTTTTTTTCTTTTCTTTTTCTTTCTTTTTTTTTTTTTTTTTTTTTTTTTTGCAAAATTGTCTTTTAAAAAATAAAGATGTTTGCACAACAATAACATTTTCCCTTCTTTTTTCCTTCCTTTCCCTTTCCTATCCAGGGTCATGTACTACTAAGTGATGACAGGAAGAGGATGGGCAGGGCTGAGAGGCAGTCAACTACCAGCACTTGGGGCACATTGAAGAGCATATGGGAGTAATAAAGAATAGTGAAAAGAATAAAATGATAAATACTGAAGAACCAGATAATATGAGACTTTAGTGATTCTTAGGGCCTATACAGAAGCAAGAACAAGTAGAACTTTAAATTTGGGCTGAATAATATATGGTATTTTTAATAAACTAGAGGCCCAGCATAAAAAATTCATGTGAGGGTATGATCCCTAGGTCTGGCCTGCGATCAGAGCCATCTTCCCCAGATGCCTGCAGCCAGCCCCACCCCCTGCCACCACCTACCCCCGATTCCCCATTCGCCATCGGGTGATCAGAGCCTGCAGGCCAGGGAAAGGGACCAAGAAATGGTCAGTGCACCTCATAGTGACTGGTCCAGAAGGTCATTCTGGTCATGCTGCTATTAGGGTTAATTTGCATATTACCCTTTTATTATATAGGATTATTATATAGGATAGAGGACTGGTGCATGGGTGGGGGCTGGCTGGCCTGCTCTGAAGGGGGCCCTGGATTAGGGTGGGGCTGGCCTGGGAAAGGGGCTTCCAGGGGTTTTCAGGCTGACCATGCCCCCAATTAGGGTGGGGATCTCCTCTAGGGGGTGGGACCAGCCTGGGCTTGGGGCTACTGAAGATTTGAAGGCCGGTCATACCCCCATCAGAGTGGAGGTCCCTACTGGGGGGAGGGGCCAGCCTGGATGAGGGGCTGTGGGCAGTCTGCAGGCCTGCCACACCCCCGGCTTTGTCAAAAAGGACGTCTGGAATGATGTCCTGTCTATCCAGTCTAATTAGCACATTGCCCTTTTATTAGTATAGATTATTTCCAACACTTTACATACTGCCACATACATTATCATGGATATGGAGCTCCTTTCCTGACACTATTAACAGATAGAGAAACAAACTGAGAGAGATGAAGTGGCTGCTCACATTTACACCACTGGGAAAGTCTTGTTTGACTCCAATTCATTGACTTCCACACCATGGCTCTTCTAAACAACTAAGATGGTGGTTAATCAACACCAATGGCCCTAATAACTGGAGATGGTTCTTCCTTTGTTCAGTCTTGATACCTCTTCCTGAGTCTTCTTGAGCTGCTTGGCAGAACACAGCCCTGGGTGACTGCTTCTCTCTCTAGATCAAAGTTTTCCCGAAGTGGCATCTTATCTAAGATCAGAGGCTTCCTATCAGCTGCAGTCTGCTCATCCTCTCCATGTTGTCTCCAATGAGATGACCGCTCAGGAGAGCATCAGCTGCTATTAGGAAGGGTGCATGTAAAAAGAGGCTGCCTGCAAGAGGGGGCGGATTTTAGGACTTTCTCACAGGTCAGTTGAAGGATTACATTTCAAATATGAGTATGGGCCCTGACCGGTTTGGCTCAGTGGATAGAGCGAACCCTGAAGTGTCCCGGGTTTGATTCCAGTCAAGGGCATGTACCTTGGTTGCGGGCACATCCCCACTGGGGAGTGTGCGGGAGGCGGCTTGTCGATGTTTCTCTCTCATCGATGTTTCTAACTCTCTATCCTTCTCCTTTCCTCTCTTTAAAAAAATCAATAAAATATATTTTAAAAAATGAGTGTATGGGATTTAGCACTGTGCCTATCACATTAAAAAATTGACTAGCTAGCTACTGGTAAGAGTCCCATTAGTAGTAAAATTGGAATAGCATCAATTAACTAAGAGGTTGGGATTAGAAATAGCCCCATGGAAAAATTTTCTTCAGAAATTCTGAGCAAGGAGAAAGGTTTCTTCTTTCGTTTCCCATAAAGTTATTTAATTCTTGGTTCTAGGTAATTCATGTGCTTTATTTTTAGCCCAACTGCAAGGAGACTCAATTAGGCAATCTTATTTTGGTTTTTTCCTTCCCCATTCTTCATCCTCTTTCCATCTTGCTTTCTATCTTAGGTATTGTAAATTGTTTGATATCAAATCTGTTTTGGAAGAAGGCAGAATACAAATGAGTTGATTACCAAATAAATCAAGTAGTTATTGTCCACAGCTCAGCTGATTGAATAGGAATGTCACTTGTCCCCCTGTTATATTGTTAATCAATGTACATATTTTCACAGTGTGTTTAATTTATATACTTAGTAAGCGCCATTAATTTAGCTATTGCTCAATAATTATCATTAGTAACATAGACATTAACTTTAACAAGAAAGTATGTGTTCCTGTATTTCTCATTCATGCTGTTTCCTGATAAAACAGGTTCATAGTTCATTAGTGAAAAATGTGTGTATGTGTGTTTCTTCTATTGAGTATGCTCTAGCTATATTACAATAGGTACAATTTATAATCTTCTCATCATGCAATCATTCATTTATTCTTTTAGCAGGTATTTATTCCTACTATAGGCCAGGTTCTATGTTATAATGGAACCTTCCATGAACTTTTCAAGTTCTCCATGGTCAAGCCTTCCTCCAAAGCCTGAGAATGGTGAGTGCCCAGGCCATTCATTTGATACTTAATATCTGTTCTCAGGCTTTATAAACTGCTGTTTTGTGAATGGTATTCTGTATTTCCCATAAGATTACACTCCGCTCTAGAGCAAGGATCTTATCTTACTAATCTTTGAAGCCGTAGTACCTACCTAGTACATTGCCCTATACAGTCTAGGTTCTCAACAAATGGTTTTATTAATACTTATATTATGCCATTCTGGTAATTCAAAATAAAATAAGTGGATATTACATGGGAAGTAAAATTTGATGCCTCTGGATTCATAAAATTCTAATATATTGACATATTGAAGTATATCCAAGACCCAAGATTAGAGACTAATGGGATTAGTAAGGCTATAGGCAAGCATCTGAGCAGAGCTGGCTGAATGAATCTAAAGCTTGGAACCTGCAGCCTAGACTATGTCCAAATAAATGAATGGACTCCCAACCCAACACTATATTTAAACTGACATAGCCTAGAAAAGTATGAGTGTAATAATAATGGGAGTTGGGGTTGTGCCTTCTGAGAATGGACAGGCATGTCATGAGCAAAACCAATTCCTAAACACTAAGAGGAACAGAATTATCCTATATATTGCCCCCCGCTCCCCAAAGAACCAGTTTTTCCAAGTAGGAGAGATGGAAAATGATTACTTGCCAAGCAAAGCCTTGTTTATCTCAAGGCATAATTGATGAACTAATAAGAGCAGTGGTGTTTAGTTTGGAGGTGGATGTAATGAAAGATATATAAATAAATAAATACAAAAATATCTCTAGGGAATGAAAAGGCAGTATTTCTACATATTCAGGGTCATAGATGAATGCTCCCATGGTCTCCAATGCTAAGGACCCACAGAGTACTTCTCTAGAAGGAAGCCTTTTTTGTTTTGTGGATCATGCCCAAGTTGAAGCATCTATACCTATTTACGTATCAAGAACTTGACACAAATTCCTCTGACATCATAGTAATTCTCAAACTTGAGCTGTCATCACTTGGAACTTATTTTTGTTTTGTTTTGCTTGTTTGTTTTTTAACCATATTCTTGGGCCTCACCTCCAGTAGATCTTTTTAAAAAGTTTCCAGGTGATTTTGGAAACTGGTCAGGTTTTGTGTCTACTGGTCCATAGCTCTCTCATTCTTCTGCACCATACTCTGCTGGGGACTTAGGGTTGGAAAAGCGATGGTTCTCCTTCAATGATAAGTTATTGGGAAAACAAAATTTGCACAAATGAACAGGAAAGAATAACAGTGATAAAGGAAAGTTTAGGGTAGATTTAAGATGTCCCTAAACTTGAAAAGAGGCAGGACATCCCTAGCAAGAAAACAGCCTTAGTAAAGCCACAGAAATGAGACTAAGCAGGGAGCAGGGCCAGATGACTGAGGTGGAGGGGACACATATTGGCATAGATGGAAATAAATCTGACGTATGGGTATTTAACAAGTGACTATGTAATTCTTATTAAAGAATGCTACTCATACACTAACCTAGTGGAAAGTGTGACTTGAATCAATAATTCTCACCAAGTTGGAGTTATAAGACACTGCAATTGCTGGTGTGATTTCACAGCGTTCCACTTTTCCCTTCCATATCTCTCCAAAGACCTCATTAGTATTGGCATCCAGGCCCTAAGCACTTTAAGTTTTCCCTTTGTGAGGCTTTAAAAATGCTTCTCAAGAATTTCCAGCTCTAATATTAAATAACACTTGAGTTAAAAATCTAAGAATCACATTTCCATGTCAGCACATTTCCCAGCCACGTCCATGTAGGAATATGGGAGAGAGAATATCTACCAGAGAATGTTACAGAGCCCATCTTAATCCTATCAAGACCTATCACCTCATGTTGTTAATGCTAACTTGGGAACTTTATCTAATAATATATGCTGAAGCTCTACTCTGAGCCAGGTGTCATAAGTCTTCCTTAAGGAGCTCATCTGTTCATTAGATTGAAAGACAAGTCCAAATTTGGATGTGCACCCAGCACAAAAAGACCATAAGATTCAAAAATGGTGCATGGCAAGTAGAAGAAAGCGATGAGACACTGAAAAAGGTTAAGAAGGGTCTGCTAAGTTAAAGAGTGAAAGTTGTTTATTCGTACCTGTGATTGTAGTCATAAACACAAGTATAATACCAGGACTAAATAGGATCAGAATTATGAGGTAGTAATTTCTTACTTGCCTGTGGCATCAACAAGAATTGCCCTAATGGGCTCATTTCCATTGTGGTTTTGTTGTTTTTCTTTAAATATATGTTTTTATTGATTTTCAGAGAGAAGAAGGGAGAAAGAGATAGAAACAATACTAAGAGAATCACTGACTAGCTGCCTCTTGCACACCCACTACTAGGGATCAAGCCTGCAACCCGGGCATGTGCCCTGACCAGGAATCCAATCCTGGTTCATGGGTCAACGCTCAACCATTGAACCACAATGGCCAGGCAGTAGCTTTAGTTTTTAAGAGTGATACACAGAAAAGAAAACAAGAAGGCAAGAAGAACAATTCAGGTAGGTAATAGAAGTGAGCCTTAGGGAAAAGTGCAATGATTCTAATTCCTTCCAGGAGAAGAAAAGCCAGAAAGGGGACTTAATACAACATTTAATGAGAGGAGAATTATTTTATGGGGGGAAAAAGTACTTCTCTGTCTTAAAGTGGCTTTAGTGACAGGAAATGGCTTTAATTTCAACAAGAGGTTAATTTATATATAAAGAAAATTTTCTGACTAGAAGCATTGTTATAGAGAAGACAACTGAGGAATTGGTGGACTCTCCTTTCTTAGAGACCTTAAAGATGAGGAGAAACGACTTTTGACTGAAATTGGAGAATTTTGGCAGGGGAAGAAGAGGTGGGATACACTGCACCCTTAAAAGTCCAGCAATTCAGACTCTATAGAACAAAGAAGGTGATTTTTACAATAACAACAATAATAACACAATCATAGCTGTCCTTTATCTAGTGCTTACCAAGAGCACAACAACCCCATAAAGCAAGTTATTACATGCATATTATAGATAAGCACACTGAGGCACTCAGAGATTTAGTTACTTGTTCAGAGTCACACATCTACAAGGAACAGACCAGATGTATGGCCCAGTGGTGGGTTTCTGACTGTCTCATGCTTACCCACTGTGAGAACCTGTATCTCCCTGTGACTCCACCTCTGACTTACATCTTCTAGGAGGCAAAATAAGAAGGGCCGTATTAAAATTACATTCTTCATAAAATATTGTGATTGAGGGGTGGAACTCTTTTAAGTCCAGGTCTTTTCTCATAAGCTTTCTCTTCTCTCCAAACAGCGAATAGGCAACAGTGGTGTTCCCCAACACTTGGCTCACCTCCTCATCCCAGCTCAGGACCCACTTGCAGTCATGAAGCAAGGCACAGGCCCTTTATTAATTTACCTCCACAGGCCTTATTCCAAAAATGATTTAACGCAGCTCAAACCTAAAACAATTCTTAGTTTCAAGCAAACCAATACTCCTGCTTCTCTTGTCTACCAAAGAGCTTTCATATGTATGTACCTGTCCTTAAGTGGATGCAGTGAAACATTCCACTCTCATACAGTTTCAGGTATAATCAGGTCAGTTAAGCAAAAGAACAAAATGCTTACTTGTTGTGAGAGATGGTCTTAATCCACGGAAGGAAGGCTGTTCTCAGATTGGGATTGGGATGGGAAAGAAGAAAAAAATTATTTTAAAAAACCTGTTCCCCAACTATTAAGACCAGATTTTTTCAACCAGAGATAAACAGAAAAACTGACACTGGGTTTCATGGCTTTCTGGATAGTTCCAGAAAAGCCTTGGGAAATAAATGTTCAGATTTTCATCACAACTTCTCTTAACTTAGATGCAATAATTTGTTTTTTGTTTTTTTTTAATTTATCTTTATTGTTCAGATTATTACAGTTGTTCCTCTATTTTTCCCCCATAGCGCCCCTCCTCCCATTTCCTACCCCAAACTCTGTCCCCCGCAACACTGTCCTCATCCATAGGTGTACGATCATTGTCCATTCTCTTCCCGTACCACCAACACCCTTTACCCCCGAAAATTGTCAGTCCACTCCCTTTCTATGCCTCTGATTCTATTCTATTCACCAGTTTATTCTGTTCATCAGATTTTTTATTCACTTGATTTTTAGGTTCACTTGTTGATAGATATGTATTTGTTGTTCATAATTTTTATCTTTACTTTTTCTTCTTCCTCTTCTCAAAGGATACCTTTCAGCATCTAAACTAATAAAAGCGAAATAGTAAAATTAACCGTTTCTCCGAGACAGGGTAAGCCACGCCCACCAGCCAATCAGAGCGGCTGTATGCAAATTAGCCCAGCCAACATGGAGGCCGCCACTCACGGATCTGAGTAAACGGCATTTTCCATTGCGGCAGGAGCGAAAGTGAAGCTGTGCTCGCTCCACTTAAACTGCCTCTAGCGAAACACAGATTTGAAACAATATAATGATCATAGAATCCTCGGGAGCTGAAGGAAAGAGCAGCCCGGGCCTAACCAGCAAGTAACATTGTGTCATTTTATAGACGCTGCGAGGTGAAGCAGAGAGGAGGGTTCGTTAGCCGGCTTAAAGGAACAGTGTATCAATTATAGGACATAAACCTCAGAAACCTGCGCCCAGCCAGCCTTGCTGAGACGTTGGGTCAATGGGAGCTGTGGGCAGCCTTAAAGCCCCTCACCCAGGCTGGTCAGGCATGCCAGCAGGTGGGCATCCCCCGAGGGGTTCCAGACTACGAGAGGGCACAGGCCAGGCTGAGGGACCTCCCTGAGTGCACAGAGCGTCTGCAGGGCGGGACAGCACAGGACCCAGGACCCATGAGTGGGAAAGAGGCGGCAGGGTTGGAGGGCACCGGGAAGTGGGTAGGAGGTGGCAGGGGGTCGGCGGCCTGCTTGGTGGGCTTCCCAGGCCCTTGGAGGGGCATCGGGGAGCAGGAAAGAGGTGGCAGGGGGTCGGCAGCCTGCTTGGTGGGCTTCCCAGGCCCTTTGTGGGGCATTGGGGAGTGAGAAAGAGGTGGCAGGGAGTCGGCAGCCTGCTTGGCAGCTCCCCAGACCCCTTGGCAGCACCGGGAAGGGGGAAAGGAAGGCAGCAGGGGACTGGTGAGTGGGAAAGAGTTGGCAGCCTGCTTGGCGGCTTCCCAGGTCCCTTCCGGGGATCAGGGAGTAGGAAAAGGCTGGCCTGACTACAAGGCGGGGTTTTCCCTGCTTTCTGGTGGCTGGAGGAAGATGGGCAGTAGGCAAGCTTCGGAGGCAGGCAGCACCCAGCCCTGGCCACAGCTCAAAAAAGAGAACAACATGCAGGGGAGGGCAAGAGTCTGAGAGATCAACATAGAGGGGGTGCCTGCTCTAAGCCTTGACGGTGTGCCTGGGGGCAGGCCCCCAGCAGGTAGACACACACAGGAGGACTGCTCTGAGCCTCAGATGCGGCTGGGGGCAGGTCCCCAGTGGTGACACACACACATACACACACACACACACAAAAGGCGCTTGGCAGACTGGGGCCATCATAGGATATCCACTGAAGGGGTCCCAGACTGTGAGAGGGCACAGGCCGGGCTGAGGGACTCCCTCCACCCCGAGTGCACAAATTTTTGTGCACCGGGCCCCTAGTTTCATATAATACTGGTTGGGTGGTGATGAACTCTTTTAGCTTTTTTTTGTCTGTGAAGCTCTTTATCTGACCTTCAATTCTGAATGATAGCTTTCCTGGGTAAAGTAATTTTGGTTGTAGGCTCTTGCTGTTCATCACTTTGAATATTTCTTGCCACTCCCTTCTGGCCTGCAGAGTTTCTGTTGAGAAATCAGCTGATAGTTGTATGGGTGCCCCCTTGTAGGTAACTAACTGCTTTTCTCTTGCAGCTTTTAAGATTCTCTCCTTGTCTTTTGCTCTTGGCATTTTAATAATGATGTGTCTTGGTGTGGTCCTTCTTCGGTTCCTTTTGTTTGGAGTTCTCTGTGCTTCCTGGACTTGGAAGTCTATTTCTTTCACCAGGTGGGGGAAGTTTTCTGTCATTATTTCTTCAAATAGGTTTTCAATATCTTGCTCTTTCTCTTCTTCTGGCACCCCTATAATTCTGATATTGGTACGCTTGAAGTTGTCCCAAAGACTCCTTACACTATCTTCATACTTTTTGATTTTTTTTTTGTTTGTTTGTTTGTTTTGGCTTTTTTGGCTGGGTCGGTTTTGCTTCTTCATATTTCATATCTTTGACTTGATTCTTGTGATCCTCTCGTCTGCTGTTGGATTTCTGTATATTATTCTTTATTTCTGTCAGTGTATGCTTAATTTCTAGCTGGTTCTTTTTCATATGCTCGAGGATCTCACTAAATTTATCAGCAGTCTCTAGAAACTTCTTGAAAAACCTGATAACTGTGGTTTTGAATTCTATATCCAGTTGTTTGCGTTCCTCCATTTCTGTCTTTTGTGATCTGTTTCTTAGTCTCTGCATTTTGGCTTTCTGTGCTAGGTGTCCTATATAGGGCCCAGTGATTCAGCCTCCCCAATCACCTGGGGTGGACACTCTTGTTGTACCCCTTTGAAAGCTGGGTGCACAGCCTTGTTGTAGTTATCACTGGGAGGTATCACTGGGGGGAAATGACCTGCAGGCCTTTCTCCTCGTTGTTTGGAGTTTGGATCTATTGGAGTTCTGTTTCAGCTGCAGACCCTTAGGTTATGCTGAAGGCAGGCAGGCGCACAGCTTGGACGGGGTTGTAGGTGGGGTGGGGTGGGGTCTCAGAATCACCGGGGGTGGAGCGACTCACAATGGCGTCTCCTTTGCTGATGCCACAGTTTATACCAGGTTTGGCATCTCCAAGCCCTGGGGTCTGCATACGATTCTCAGTCCCCGAATCTCCAGGTCAGTGATCAGTGCCAATAGCAGTGCTAGAACGCCACTGCTCTTCCGCCACCCCGTTGCCCTACAGCCCGAGTTGCATTCAGTGCAACCCGGGAGTTTATAATCTTCTAAGGCGCGGACCTGATTGCCGCTGCCACCCTTTCACCTGTACCGCCGTGCGACGCGCCGCCGCCTCCGTTTTGCGTGCATCCATACCTTTCAGTTTGGGCGTGCCAGGAGCTTCTCAAAGCACTCCTCTTGCCTTCTAGATGTAACACTTCCCCTCCCTTGGTTCTGGAGGATGGCTGTTTATCTGTATAGTTGTATTTCTATAATGTAGGTGTGGAGGCTGTGCATTTAGGTATATACCTCATGCCGCCATTTTGGTTACGAGCTGGATGCAATAATTTGGGTCCAGTGTGTGTGTGTGGTTGTCTACAATTCTGAAGAAAACAATTTATCATTTTGGAACATTCGGTGTTCGGGGTTCTCATCTCTATACCCCTCATCCTGCCTAAAGTGCCATTGCTTAGGTTTGCTCCATATGAGAATTCATCTCACAGCTCTTACTTCAAGAAAATTAGTCAGAAAGACCAGGGCCCAGTCTTCCTCTGACCTCTGCCACTTTCTGTCTGCTCAACAGGGAAGTTTTAGTCTTGTCATTGGGGAGAGTCCCCTCAAGTTCAAGACCTGCCTAAAGGATAGGCAAAAACACTTGTGGTCCCAAATGAAGCTTCTGGTGAGAGTCCAGCTGAGGAAGGCAGGGACCCTTGGCCCACCACCCTTCACACCAATAAAACCATACCTTCACACCCTCTTGTCAATCACTTGAACAGGCCAGCAAAGAGCCTTCTCAGGTCTGTGCCTAGTGTCTCCCCACCCACAGACAGTCTGGAATCCACTGAGTTTGGGTCACACGTCAGAAAGAACGCACAGGAGGGCAGGTCTCCTCGCACCAAGAGAGGCACTGTGATTGTCTTGGTGGTCCATTCACCTCCCATTACCATCAAAGAAGCCCTGGATTGAATTACTAATAATTTAACAAAACAGGGTGGGCAGCAGGGATGGGGGAGGGGCAAGAAAGCCTAGAAGAGAAGCAGACTATGTAGTAGAGTTATGTGACTCAATGTCACGATGTCAGGGATTCCTAACATTTTGAGGGGCATAAACCCTTTGTGAATCACTGAAATTACGCACCCATTCTTCAGAGAATACTGTTACACAGCACAACATCTTACATACAGTTTAGGTGGTTTTCATGAGCACCTTGGACATAGACATAGACAAGAGCCCCAGCAAAGGCACTGTCCCTTCGAAGGCAGACAGAGGGCTGGGGCAGGCCCTGTCAGCCCTCTTTCCTCAAATGCTCTGTCCCAGCAGGAAATGGAATACACTGGTTTTAGGGAAAGACGTAGCTTGGGTTCCAGTTCACAGTTAACTAGCTTTGTGACTTTGGCCAAGATACTTAACTAACTTTGTGACTTTGGCCAAGATACTTAACTCAGTTCTCTCATTTGGAAAATGGAGATAATAGCAGTGTCTATTTGCGGAATTGTTTAGACATTGACAATTGTTGACATGTGAAAGCGCACATGAACTGCTTGGCATGGTGCTTTAGCATACTAAGTGCTCAGAATATATCAACCAGGAGCAGGTCCTGTCAAAAGTCACACCATACCCACAGGGATCACTAAATGGTCATGGCTTGAGAGTAAGAGACATAGGCATTGGCAGCCACAGAGGTGACTGGAGCCATTGTCCTCACTCTCAGGGCAGAATCCCGTCCATCAACACCGCTGTGCACCAGTTTGTGAGGCAGCATTGACAGAAAATAAGCGTGAGTGTTCTGGTGAGACAGATGGGGGTGTGTAGGGAAACCGCAAATCCAGGGGCAATTTCACATTCCTGAGAAACACAAGCCACACCAAACTCCGCTCTATGACAAGAATAAACACTGATGTGGTAGAAACACCTGTGAGCCTCTCTGAAGCCCCACGTTGCAATCTGCCAGAAGAGCAAATGAAGAGGGAAAATGTGCAATGAGATTCTTCTCAGAATTTTGGCAGCTGCACCTAGTGAGTCCCACACTGCCACAGCTCCAAAGGGACCATCGTGAAACCTTAGGCACCAAGGAAATGTCAGTTCAAGCAATCAAGGCCTTTTCCACAGGCATAACCCATCAAGTTCCATTTTTAAGCATTTCCTTGACAGCATCCATCAAATCAAGTCACGTTTCTCCCACTTTCTTTGTTTTTAAGACAGTCACATGCCAGGGCGTTAAGGGAACAGGGAGGAGGGTAGGCGGGAGGCAAAGGGCCTCCCAGTTGACAGTCTGTGTGAATTTTTACTTCCTAGGTGTAGGAGGTGCTTCTGATTTTGTATCTGTGGTTTTTGAGATGCACTTTAGTAGCGATACCCTCCGACTATCAGTACCTATAAAACAGTGACCAACATCACCGACCTTTGAGTGAGTGAAAGCAGTCCTTGCTGTCGGTGGGAAGGGGATCTGCTGAGCCCTGGCTGCTGCCAAAGTCTAGGCTTGGGAAGGTGCCTCCATCTGGTGGCACACACACAGGTCAGCGTAGGGAAAGCAGAAAGCACATGGCTCAGAATTGCAGGAGCAGCAAACATGCATTCAGTTCTGGAGTCCTCGCTCTAAGTGTGCTCTATGCAATCTACTGTCCTACCTTGAAACAACCTGGGACAAACACACCCCGGGAGGGAGAAGAGGCCTCTCACTGCCAGGAGTCTGACCACACACCTTGTCCTCATGTTGACAATTAATTCACAGGATTGGCATGCTGGGTCCCCAACTGGAGAAAATTTGACTCTGAATATTCCAGCTGTTAGTCTGTAGGGCCCTCCCACACTGCGAATTACACTCTGAGGATAAACCATTTGCGAGCAGCTCTGCTAATCCGGAACAGATGTGGGAGGGTTAATTTGGAGACCCTTCGGGGCAGCAGGTGAAAAATGAGCCCAGTCTATCTGCAGACCCCACCTTATTCTGCACTGACCCACCAGCCCGAAGAGTCACAGATCTCCATGCCGCTTCAAACTGTGCCGCTGTGAAGAGGTGGAAGTGGGGACAGCTCAGCTGAGGTCCCTGGACACTTGAGAGAAAGGAGTAAACACTCAGGCCAGGAAGAGGTGGGGCTTCAAATTGTGCAGCTCAGGAAAGGCTGGTTTGCTTTGAAGTGAGGAATGCAGCTGGCATCTTCCCATCTTGGGGTACAGTCTTCTCTCCAAGATGCTGGTCTATAATCCAGCTGGCACAGGTGCCGGGGGCTGAAGCACTTAGCAAGGCTGGCTGGATGCCTATGTGGGGTGACTGCTATGTACAGGCCCGATGGAAACTCAGGAAGGGCCCGTCTACAAAGCAAAGGCCATCACACACACACGTACATAAACAGTCACATACTACACACATCACATGTACACATATCACAGACGCACACACCACATGCACATCGCACGCACATAAACACCATGTGCAAGGTGTGTGTGCGCACACACACACATGCAGTCCAACGCCTACTTTGGGAAGGCAAGGTTCTCTGAGTGGAAGTTCCTAGGGCAGGCCCTGCTCTCCCTGTCCTTGTGGGCCCTGGTCAGGTGAACAGCAACTCCAACGCTCCAAAGAGGGCACATTGCACAGGAGAACCATCAGGGTCCCTGTCTTCTGTCAGCCCCAGTGATGTGCTCTGACAGAGCCCTGCAATGTGGAAGCAAGCAGAGGTGCAATGGGGGCCGGGCACAGAGGGGGGCGGGTGGGGAGAGGACGAGGGCAGGCAGTGAGCACAGCTCCTGGACACCTTGTCTGTCATCTGGTCTGATGAGAAACAGACATTTTACAGAACAAGTACCCTAGGAGATTGAAGGAATGTATTGATGATAAAAGTTAATATTTATTTTTTAAAGTAGCTTTTATTATTTGTTGAAACTTGTCACGGGCCAAGCACTTCCTTAGGTGCATGGCATAGTTTACCACTAGTCCTTATGACTGCTTGATGAGTGGGTACTGCCACCTTCACTTTGAAGTTGGAGAAATGAAGGCACAGAGAGCTTAAGATAGGGCATGACAGCAAAAGCAGGACTTGAACAGGTCTGCCAACTCCATGGCCCAAGTTCTTTACCTCTGAACTATGTTTCTATTGTGTTGGGAAATTTTGACTGCCCTTGAGAAAAAGACATATGACAAAATGTACCAGGGGAGTCTAGGAAGTGAGAGCAAGCAGATAAATCTAGTATAAAATTTGTTTCTAATTAAATCTGATACAAAATTTTAAAATATGTCATCATATACTGTTGTCAAACAAAAAGTGTTCCCAAATGCTAGCCACAACCACTGACTTGTCAAAGAGTCACAACGTCAAGAGGCCTTTGTAGACGTTTAAACAGCAGAAACCTGACCACAGACTGGTGGAGGCCAATTGTCTGAAAAGCATCTATTTGTTGGAGGAGCAGCTGAATGATTCTTAAGTCAGTTTGAAACCAGTGGGTGTTAGAAAGCTGCCCACAAAACTGTCTGTCCCTGAACTGATACTCTGCATATCAATGTGGTTGTGTTACAGGATTCCAGGACAGAGGGATAGGGGAACTGAGACAGGAAAGTGAAAACAAAGCCAAACAGCGTTGCAATCTGTAGTTATGGTAGCTTTTAACTAACAAGCCATTATCTTCCCAGCCAAGGATACAGAGCAAATGGTTAAAAACCTCCCTAAGGAGAGAAGCAGAAAGGGAGGGGGGAAGGGGAATGGACAAAAAAAGGCGGTTTTACTCCCTCAGCAGAGAAGCCAGCAGTCTCAAGGCTTAGCAAGATAGTTGCCAGGTGCTTTTATGAATTCTGGGAAGGCCACAACAAAGGAAAACAAACAAAACAAAACAAAACAAAAAGGGAATCTTGAGAATGAATCTGTACCAAAATATTCCGCAGAGAAATTTTAAACCTCTAGACAGGAGGGTATATAACTCCTCGGACCCCCACCCAACTTGCTCTTCAGATTAGCAGAGAGCCCATTTGTGCTTCACAAGTCAAATGTATAGGTTTGTTTGCTTTGTTCTTTAATAAAGGCGCACGCTTTAATTGCTTTAATAAATTGCCTTTCACAACGCAGTCAAGGTCTCTCGTGGAAAGTCATTTATATGAGAAGACAAGGATCAAGGTTGGGGACAGTCTTCTCCCACTGGCTCAGGCAACATCTCTCTGCTGTCGGTGAGAGATGCCTGTGACAGTTGCCCAACAGTATTGATATCAACAACGCTTCCAAAGCAATCGTGGGCATCAGCTCTGGTCACTTGGGCGGCTCTACCCCCATCCGGAGGCTGGAGATCTAGTGGACTAGCCCGTGGCTTACTGCAATCAGCCATTAGAGGCAGACTCAGGTTAATGCATGTGCATGTTTTCCAGACACTGCCTTTTACAGATCCTCAGGTCATGCTCAGCTGTAGGAAGTAACAAGCTTCAATTGGTCAACTATAGCATGACAAGACAAAACACTGACTTTTTAAAAATTAAGTCAGGATGGAGGAGGGCATAGAGTGGACAAAGGACATTGGGGGGAAAAATAAATATATATATGTAAATAAAAAATTAAGTCTATAAATTAAGGATCTCCAAAGAGAGACAGCTGGGTCCTTATAATCCTGATGCCTGTCTCCCTGGAAACCATCTCTCTTTTAGGGCTATTTTAGGCCAGCCTACAAGGACCTGCTTTTCTCTAAAGCTTTGATGAGAGCGTACTGCCACTTAAATGTGGACATAAACTCCTTCCATTTATTACCTGCAATGCAGTTGTGATAGCACTGGAATATTAAACTAAAGGTTTAGGGATAACAAAGGAGAAATAAACAAAAAAACTAACATTCAACCAAACCGTCTAACATCAAACTACTGTCATCTCATCCTTCTTTGTCCTGCTCCCTGCCTGCCTCCAAGAAGCCAAGCCCATCTTTATTGTCTGGAAGCATTATCAGTCATGTTTACACACCTCAAAATCCAAACTCGTGGGTAGAAGATCTGGAGACAGAAGTTCCCCCCCTCATGCCCAAGGCCTCTTTGCTCTTGCTCAGAAGCTCTATTAATTTGTCCCTCTACTCATCAGATCCTTATTGAGCACTCCCTGTGTGCTGGACGTTTGGATGGTTCTGATGATGCACTAGTGAAAAAACTGCCACCATGGAGCTCCATTGGGTGGTTGCTGGGGTTCCTTCACAAGCCCCTGGAGTTTCATGTGCTGTCATAAATAATTTGTATGTGTCCATATAACTTTTCTTTGACTATTGTCTCACTAGCTTCTGGGTCAGTTCAGTCTTTGTGTAAAGGGTTAAACTCTGAGTTTGATTTTCAGAAAAGATCCACAATGGCCACTTCGGTTTTGATACAAATGGGAGTAATGGGCTACTGATGGTCTGGGGTGTTTGGTTCTAGGTATCAACAGCAAAGATAGTGCTAAGACTCTGAGAGGACTTTATTTTTTAAATATGTTTTTTGAGCACTCATTTCAATGCATGAAGCATCACAATCATACCTACACTGCAAACGTGACCTCCGGATATCTTGAAGCTCCAAAGAAATCCCTTTGACCCTAGAAAGTTGTTCATTGTACTGCACCTATTTTATTGACAGGACATCTGTGCTAAACACTGCACAATCTTGGAAGACTGGTCAGAACTAAGACCAAGGAAGCACTGAACCTAATTCAAATCTGAGAGCAGGGACTAGGCTTATGTGGGGAGAGGGGTGAGGTAAGAGTTAGAGGCCAAGAAGAGCTGAGCCAAGTCTGGTGAATGCTTCATGTAGAGCCATATAGTCAAGGGCAAGCTGGAGGTCTGTGGAGCAAGGAGTCAAGTCAAGGAATTTCAAGCCTCTGTGTCAGTGGAAGACAAAGATCCAGAATGATGTAGAATGTTGAGCCAAAGTGGCTGCAACCTTGAACTTGCAGGAGTAAGTATGACACTCAAAGGCTAGCTCTGATCTCTTAAAGCTGGAGTGGCGAGACCCAGTTAAGCAGGGGGCTGGAGAGGAGCACAGCACACAGGGGATGGCTAGGTCAAGTCAGAGCTTCTTATGTTCAAGCCATCTCCACACTCCCCACTTTCCTAGAGATCCTCCCAAACCCTGGCCCTGCACTTGAGTCCCTCCCCCACCTCAGCTCTCCAGCACCACAAGGTTTTCAGAGGCCCCGATTACTTCCACAGAAAAGAAATAACAACAGAATCATGGATACCATTACATTCCATCTTTCAAAAAGTTTCTCAAGATAATTCATATACATTTACAGCAAGTTAAAGCCTATATATTTTGTGTGTATTCTAGAGTGCTGTATTTCATTATTTGATTGCCAGGAGGGTAATTCCCCATTTGGTTACTAATTACTATTTTTATTACATTCAAGAGACTTTACTCCTTTTTGGTGATGTTTTTGCCCTGTAATTAGATGTAATGAAAACATTAGAAGAGTTTTAAAGTGATCTTGGGATTTTTTTTTAACAATCACACTGAGAGATGAAAGGATCAAAGAGCCAAAGCAATAAAAACAGAGGACACAGCTGTCACTTATTGTCCCAGCACAATGGTTCTCAAGTTTGGCCCATGAATGTATTGGAGTCATGAGATCTTTTGTGTAATCCATGGAGCCATATTTTTGTCTTAATGATACTAACAGGTTATTTAACTTTTACTTTCTCTTGACACTTGCACAGAAGTAATGGTGGGTAAAACTGCTGATGACTTAGGGCAACCAAGGCAATGGCACCAAACTCTACTAGTAGTTATTCAATTCGTCACCACTACAAACTCAGAGAGAGAAAAATGTCTCAATTAAGGACACCCTAGATGAAGCAATAAATATTAGTTTTATTATAGCTCCAACATGCAGTATGAGGACAGATCCATTCAAACTGCATGGAAGATCAATGGACTTGAATGTAACAGAGCATGACTCTTGCATGAATATGGTTTTTGATTCTACATTGCAACTGACTTTTTAAAAAAAACTACCATTTGTTGAGTTTCAATATAGTAACAAAAAGAATATCCACAATTATCTGAAAAGGTTGATAAAATGCTCCTTTCTTTTCAAGCTACCGTAGCAAACTTGAGAATCTAGATGTCTTCTATTAAACCAGACATTAAAGAGGTTTGCAAAAATGTAAATCAATGCCATTTTTCTTCTGATTTTTCTGTTTGTTTTGGGGGGGGCGGTGGAATGTGTACATATACACATCCCACCATTCTTAACAGGCCAAAAAATACCTTGCCTGACTCATTTAAAAGCAGAAGCTTCTGAATTGTTTATAACAAGAAGAATCCATCTATAATAATTAAAGCCAAAATGACACCCATACCCATTGCCTCAAACTCCCCCATCCCCTCCAACAGCTACTAGCTACCAGCAGTCTGTCTGGACAGCCTGGAGCTCATGTCAGAGAGCATGAGTTCGATACTCAAAGGATGGATGTTGCCAGCTTCTTGACAATATCAAGATTGCTCTGAATTAACTGTTCTACCATCTCTGTTCTTAGAGTCACATGTTCTCATTTTTACATAGTGCCAAGGACAACTGGGCCTGGCCTTTCTCCTTATGTGTTACTCTTTAGTTTCCAAGAGAAAAGTTATATTAACATCTTCTATGAGTGGAAATATTCCCTAAGTAAGAAATAAGTTCTAGAGCATTGTAAGGAGTCAAGAAAGATACTTGACTTTCTTCCAAGATTTACCCCCTGAGACTTTATGCCTGTGGAGCCTGGGTTCAAGTGCATACCTAAGTAGGTTTGCAAACCAGGTACTAAGAGAGCCATGGGTGTTAACAAACCATAGGTATCTTGAGGCTGCCCGTTCTGCCTCACACTCACCTTAATCTACACAGGGCTCTGGATCAGTGGTTCTCCAAGTATGGTCTCTAGACCAGCAACATCAGCTTCATCAAGGAACTTATTACAAATGCAAATGATCAGGCCACAGACCAGACCAGAGAAACTCTGAGGGTGGATCCCAGCAGTCTGTGTTGTTACAAGTCCCCAGATAATGCATGCACATGAAAATGGAGGAACACTGCTCTAGATAACAGGTGAAGGAGGTTAGACTTGTCTCAGACACCTACCACCCTATCATTTCAGAGGAGTTTACCCCTATCCCAATTGGGTTTCTCAACACCCCGCCATCTCTCTTCACACTGTGACAGGACCTCATTCTCATCTTCCTGCCAACGCTTCCCAAAATTGAAGTATGTGCAAATAAGACTTAAGGTATCAAGTTTCATTTTTTAAAAAATCCCTGTGTGGAACTAAGAAGGCTGCCCAGAGGCTGACTACCTTAATCTTGTCCTTTGTCTGTAAGCCAGTAAGTTCTAGTTTTCCTATGGTTTTATCTAATTTTGAAAGTATTAATCTTTAGTCTCTCTTTAGCTTATGCATAAACATTTGTGTCTAGGCAAGTAAGCCTTGCATCTTTGTCCTAAATTCTTGTGCCAATGTTAGAGCATGATTTCCTGGAAAGACCCTATTGCATTCCTTTCTTCTAACCCTGAGGAAAAGGAGGAGGACCTTAAGGGCCAGTATATTGGACTTTTGTGGCCAGGACCACATTGTCAACACCTCCTGAGTGCTTTCGAGGCTAATTCAGCATTCAAACTAGAACTGCTAAGCTTGGCCAATTGAATGAAAAATATGTCCAGCCAGCCCAATGTATTACCTTTACTGGGAGAATAATTTACTTTTTGGATTCTCCCGTCATGGATTCAGAAGTCTAATTCCCATGGAAAGTACAGCATTGATTTGAAGAGCCAAATGGATTGAAACTTAAGAATCCCTGGCACTAGTCCCCCATCCCATCCTGCAGCACCTGAGAGAAGAGAAAGGAAGTACTGTGAGTGCCTCCAAGCCACTTTCAGAAATGAGCAATTCGAAATCTTCCTGTGTTGGTGAATGATATTGGGATAGTTCCCCAAGAGTATCAAGCAAGTTTCAACTTTGGAGACTGGCATATACAAATATTTTCTCTAAAATGTGCCTTTGATTGGTACTTTTGTCTTGTCATTTTCTATTCAGTATGTAACAAAATAATTTTACCAACAAAGAAATCACTTTTGAATGCCAACTAAGTGCATACACACCCCCCACCACCTTCTTCGAGGATGCATGTCTGCCTGTTCCCAATATTTCTACCCAAAACAACCCCAAACATTGGTATACATTATTTTGTCAAGGGCGGGGGGGAGTTCTTGGTCTGATAAGGTCAAGATATGTGCAAAATCTTAAAAGAAACTTAAAATTTAACATGTTTTTATTAAATTTATTGGGGTGACATTGGTTAATAGGATCATATAGGTTCCAGGTGTGGATTTCTATGTTACAGGATCTGTATAATACACTGTGTGCCCACCACCTGAAGTCAGATCATCTTCCATCACTATATAGTAGGTCCCCTTCACCTCTCACTGCCACACCCCCTTCAACTTTAAAATATTAAACAAATACAGCTTTCTCTCTTTTGTCAACTAAAGGAAGAAAAGATAGAGTGAAGATTATTTGGCACAGGGATTTCTGTATTCTTAGCCTGCATTCTCTAGCTAACTTCTGTAGCACACATAGGCAACTTAATACTGGGGAGAGAAAATCACAAAAGTTCACATCTATTATCCTTTTGGTAGGACCACCCCGTGTCTCATGCAACATCATAGTGTTCTTAAAGATCTCCAGGGGAAGAGTTCATTCTTTCATCTCTTTTCTCTAATGACATACAATAGGACACTGGAGAAAATTTTGCAGATTCTTCTCTCCTTTGTGGTGACACTTATCCCATATGAGATGCTAATGAATTAATAGAAAGTAAGTAATAGAAACTGGCTCAGGCTCTTGGAAGCAATTTATGAATAATAGGATATGATTTGGAGCTTTCAGAATTGAGGGAAAGCTGAAAGAACAGGGTTGAGAGAGCAGGAAGCATGAAAGACTTGGAGAGAAAAGTCATAATGAATAAAACAAGCAACAGTCTGTTGTAGGTACAATGTAACCAACACATCACTTTGACAATGGCTAGAATATTGCTATGCATCTGATCTCTGAAATTCTGCTCCTTTCTTATGTTAAATACACAGAATTGAGTCCCCAAGAGCAAGCACCAGATTGGTGAAGCTTAGATCACTGTGACCCAACTTGGCGAGGAGGAAATATTTTGCCCCCTTGGCCTCCATAGTGGGAACAGACAGACAGAGGGAGGCAGAAACTAGGATGGCTTTCTGGCCAATAAAATGCTTAAGAGGATTAATTCCGATAAAGAAACTGGGTCACCATTGGGAAGGAAAATAGATATTTAATAGCCTATAACAGTAAGATATTAGTCTTTCTCCCAAAGGGATTTAGGTATTGAATATTATGGTTAAAACCAAATATTGACACTTGGCTAGTGTAGCTCAGTTGGTTGAGCATCATAAGATGCTCCAAAAGGTCACTGGTTGATTCCCAGTCAGGACACATGCCTGTCTCAAACTGGATCCCCAGTAGGAGGCATGCAGGAGGTAAGTGATTGATGTTTCACTCACATCGATATTTCTCTCTCCTTTTCTCTCTAAAATCAATAAAAACATGTATTTTTT
>PVJC01020744.1:0-28851 GCA_004026665.1 Murina feae
GCAATCGTGGGCCCTCCGGTGGGAAACGTCCAGGCCTGCACTCACCAGCCCTCCCACCCCCCAGTGCACGAACCCTGAAGGGGCTGTGGGCAGCCTGAAAATGGCCCTCAACCCCTCACCCAGGCTGGCCAGGCATGCCAGCAGGTGGACATCCCCCCCGAGGTGTCCCAGACTGCAAGAGGGCACAGGCCGGGCTGAGAGACCCCCACCCTCCGAGTGCACAAATTTTTGTGCACTGAGCCCCTAGTTTTTCTTATAAAGCAAGAAAAGAAGAAGATAAGGGAAGTTAGTTTGCTTTTTTAATGTAAGTCTGGGGAAAAGCATCTTGTGTTATATGCCCTCACAGACAAACAAAAATGTGCCACCAACTCAGAGAGTCCTGATAATATGGTTCTTGATGGGTCCTAACATATTCATATTCTCTTTTAAGTTACTGGTAAATAACTTTAAGGAGCCACAGAAATATGAATTGCTATACAGATTTCTTCTAGTAAGTTTCAAGATGCCGTGTCTTACTTATAATGGCATGCCCCCAATTTTCCTCTAATGGAAGAAATGAAATATTTGTAAGGTATCAGAGAAAGAGCGCTATTGTTACCCAAAGGTTTCTGTAGGAAGACCAAGTACCACAGGTGATAGCCTTTAGACTTCCAAGTTCTCTTTCCACCAAAAAGACCATCGTGAATCCACACTGTGAAGGCAACTGCTTGTGAGCACAATTAAAAGTAGCATTTATTATTTTATATATATTTTTTTTTAAAATATATTTTATTGGTTTTTTGCAGAGAGGAAGGGAGAGAGATGGAGTTAGAAACATCGATGAGAGAGAAACATCGATCAGCTGCCTCCTGCACACCCCTTACTGGGGATGTGCCCTCAACCAAGGTACATGCCCTTGACCAGAATAGAACCCGGAACCCTTCAGTCCGCAGGCCAACGCCCTGGCCACTGAGCCAAACCGGTCAGGGCTATTTTATTTTTATATTTTTAAAATACATTTTTATTGATTTCAGAGAGGAAGAAAGTGGGAGAGAGAGATAGAAAACATCAATGATGAAAGAGAATCATTGATCAACTGCCTCCTGCAGGCACCACACTGGGGATCAAGCCCACAACCCGGGCATGTGCCCTGACCGGGAATCGAACCATGACCTCCTGATTCATAGGTCGAAGCTCAACCACTGAGCCATGCCAGCCAGGCTAAGTGTAGCATTTAAATTAATACCCCAGTGAATGCTGACTTATTTCTATGCAGACATGTTTTCCCCAAAGTCAATACACAGCCATTATTGCATCTTTAAAAATCAAGATAAGGCTGAGGCATCACCTGACATCTTGTTGTTTCTATAGCTGGACAATGTAGATCTCATTTATCAGCCGGCTGACCTGTTCCTTTTTCCAAAACAGAGATACCATCCAAATATTTCTGATATTCTTCTTTTTAAATGTTGTGGCTTATTGAATCAAAGCAGCTGAATTTTATACTTGTTCAATGTCAGCTCCTTGAAAAATTTATTCATCTTTCTGGGCTTGAGATACTGAACAAGCAATGCCTGACCTCACCCAAATCCTGCAGATGAATTTTCCACCCAAGAAATTGTGGGTTCCATCAAGAGAGCCATTCTCCTGAATAACAGTGTTGGTGGGGAGTGGAGCGCACTCAGACCTCATCTTGTAACGGAAGCTGGCGTAACACCCTTGTTCACAGTCTGTACAGGACAACAGAGAGTGCAAATGGTAGCTCGTTTTCAACCCAGAACCTATTTTCCCCCCAAGGAAACTGAGTTCTATGTTTATGTGGTTGAAGTTCCTCCACAGGGTGCCTCTGGGTCCCTTCACAGTAACTGTGCGGGAAGTCCCCTCCAAGTGATGCTGACGTTTTCTGGAATGTCGACAGTCTGATTGCTGAGAATGGTCTTCATCTTCTCAATAGATGTGGCATACGCTTCACAATATCTGTTTTCCTAAGAATTTCTTGTCCCGCCATCTCTGTACATACTCCTTTGAGAGCTCAGTGTGAACCAAGCAAATTAGTTTTTAACCAGGCTCAGAGGGTGCCAGACGCTTGAAAGAAAAGATGCTGTGCTGACTATGAATGCTATTCTCTTCTCTCATAGAAAACTATCTACAGGTCTTGTTTCTTTGTTTGTTTAGCAATTCCCTGTCATCTACTTAGCGAAGAAGGGAAGCTGTAGTTGATTTTTGAAATGTGCCCAGATATAAGTAATGGCATCAAAATAGAGGCTTCTCAATGTGGTTTCATAAATGTATTTGATTTAACCAATTAGGTAATAAAACTGCTCACAAAACCCACAAAGAAAAAACTGATTATGGAAATCAACTTATTTTTTAACTCTAAAAATAATCCATTATTTTGGATAATGCATAGGTGACCAGAAATCAAGATATTTTCCTTCCAGCTGTTTGGGCATAGTATATCCCTCAGATTAACATTCAGACCAGGAAAGAAAGAGAATTACATTGTCCTGTAAGGTCTACTACACCTCTGCCATCTTCTGAGCAATTTGGAATCCTTCCATCAAAACCAGCCCCCTTTCACCTACTCCTCCAGCCCCAGCCCCAGCCCTCTCCCGCCCCACCCCTACAACTGCTTTGACCAGAATTGCTTCCTATGTGAGGAGGGGGGAGTTTAAAGTTGTTCTGTAACTGCTTCCTTTATTTCCCTTAAAGTAGGTTCCATAAAATGTCCGTGGTGTTCTTACAAGAAAAGGTTTGGATAATATTGCCTGAGTTCATATGAATTTGAAATAGTCCCTATAAATCATTTCCTCTTTTTTGGAAACACCAAAAATACATAATGCATGTTGCAAGTGAAATGAATGGCAAAAATAAACCCACTGTAATGTTATTCTGATTCTCAGTTGCCAGTTCAATCAAAAATAGCCTACTTGACTTTGTGTGGTGGACACACAATGCAATATACAAGTCGTGTTTCATAGAGATATACAGTTGAAAGCTATGTGATCCTATTAACCGGTGTCACCCAATAAATTTAATAAGAAAAAAGAAAAAAATACCAGAAAATAATCAAATTCAATATCACTGGTAAAATTACCAGAATAAAAGCTCTGAGGTACAACACAATATAAAGCTTGCATACTAGCTTATTTCTCCTTCTAGAACAGATTAATTCAAGAAAAAGTGTGAAAAATAAGTTTTTTTGTGATCCGTATTCTGTTTTAAAAACCATACCTCATATTTGCATGTTGCTTTACATTTTCAAAGCATTTGAATGAGTGCTTTCTCAGGTAAACTTCTTTCTCAGCAACTCTGTTGGTAGCTGGGATTGAGGGAAACTGAGTCAGCGCAGTGATTTGACCAGACGTATAGAAAGCAGTAGAATGGAGGCTGTAGACCAAGGCCACAGATTTCCTTGGTTTAGGGAAGATACCCACCTCCTTTTGTGAAGCAAAGGAATCCTTCAAATATAGCCGCACGCTCATTTTCCATGTTAGAAAGTGTGAGTTTACATGTTGGATGTATTTAAAGCAAGGTGTGCCTGTACATATAGTATGTTTTTGTTTGCTCTCATTTCTATTTTTGGAGAATAATTTGTGGCTAAATTATTTCATCTGTCCCGTAGTCATTATTATGGTTTATAATATTTTATCCTCTGACTGAACAGAAAATGACTTGCTCAAAGAGGTTAGTTTCCATCCTGATTAATATTTATATTTTAAGAAAAAATTCCACCTTGTTCAAAATTTCTTTAAAATCTTAGAACACAGATGATAATTCACCTTTAATCCACTATAGTGATCTCTAACGCACGACTACCTAGGCAAATTAATCTGCATTATTTGTCATTTGAGATTGGCCTTTCAACCAGAGAAACAATTCTTTGTACCAGCCTGCAGGTTGAATATCAGGAATCACAAATTTTCTGGAAAAGGAAGAGAGTCTGTGGTTTAAAGATCCAATCTTATTTTATTCCTCTTACCAACCCTGTGGTAGATACTTTGGGAACCAGTAAACTGGTTTCAGTTCATCCATCTGAAGGCGCAGGGAGAAACTTCCTTATAAGGACTTGTGTCAGCAAGTAGAGAACTAATATTTGCGGAGTATTTTGAGTTGCTCAGGCAAAGGTTCTTGAGCAGGAGTGGGGAACGTCTGGCCTGAGGGCCTTTAAGGTCTGACCCTGTCAAGGCATTAGGGGGGAGTTAATTAAATGTTTGACCAAATATAGCAGGCTCATTTTTAAGTTGACAATTTTGTACGGCCCGTGAATGATGTTATCAATATCCAAATGGCCCTTGGCAGAAAAAAGGTCCCCCATCCCTGTTCTCGAGGAAGGAGAGTCATCGTTTTTGGTCCTTAATGTCAAAAATTATGATGATAATCCCTTCACAGCTTTCATATTTCATAATTCCAGAAAAGCCACCATGCATTTAAACAACAGAGACCAGTGGAAAGGAAGAACCCAGAGTTCAAACCTGATATTAAATCGCTTTGCAATTTAAAGCAGGTAATTTGTTTCCCTGTTTATCAAGGGAAATGATAATAGCTGGCTTTGCATCACAGAATATTGAAAAGAAACACATAAAATAATTTGAGCTCCTGAAAGAAAAGTAATATTGAAATGTAAAGAGTCCATATAAATTGCTTTAAAAAGCCTTACAGCCCCCAGCAACAACGTCAGTTAAATTCCTTACTTCAACAGACCCGCTTATAAAGTTCATGATGAGCTATTTTGATAGGCTATACTGTTTCCCTGGGTCCTGCTCAAAGATTCTTACATATTTTAAAAATCCTTGCAGGAATCTTAGTTTGAAAATGCAAATAGCCCTCTAACTCCCCCCACCCCCCCTCCAGTAACTGTTTATGAATATCTACTTGTTCCTGGACACTGCAGGGACACCAGGCTAGAGGGATCCATTGAAGAAATGTTGAATTCCTAAATTCCTTTCATCTTCTGCCATTTTAGCATAGAGTAACAGGAATTAATCATTCTGGCAGCCATCCATATATGCCATTAGGATTTTCTCATTCTGGATTGTCCCAGCCTTTCATATATTTAGCTTTCATACAGTCTAAAATTCTGAACATGGATAACTTTTTTTCTTTATTGATTAAGGTATTTCATATGTGTCCTTATCGCCCCATCCCCCCCCCATTCATGCCCTCACCCCCCTGGTGTCTGTCCATTGGTTAGGCTTATATGCATGCATACAAGTCCTTTGGTTGATCTTTCCTCCTTACCTCCACCCTCCGCTACCTTCCCTCTGAGGTTTGACAGTCTAATTGATGTTTCTCTGTCGCTGGATCTGTTTTTGTTCATCAGTTTATGTTGTTCATTATATTCCATAAATGAGTGAGATCATGTGATATTTATCTTTCTCTGACTGGCTTATTTCACTTAGCATAATGCTCTCCAGTTCTATCCATGCTGTTGCAAATGGTAAGAATTCCTTCTTTTTTACAGCAGTGTAGTATGCCATGTGTAGATGTACCAGTTTTTTAATCCACTCATCGGCTGATGGGCACTTTGGCTGTTTCCAAATCTTAGCTATGAACTAATGAGCTAAAGTGCCTCTATCTATATAGGAGTGCATATATCCTTTCTGACTGGTATTTCTAGTTTCTTGGGATATATTCCTAGAAGTGGGATCACTGGGTCAAATAGGCCTTCCATTTTTAGTTTTTTGAAGAAACTCCATACTGTTCTCCACAGTGGCTACACCAGTGTGCGTTCCCACCCAGTAAACTAATCTACTTTTTATTAAAATAATAAATTAATTTCCTATATATCAACTGACCAATAATTTTCTTCCTCACCATAACCTCTGTAGAAAAGGCTTTTGTTTTATTGGAGGGGGGCAGAGTTTAAGCACTCCCCTGCCTATGCTTACCTCCTCACCACACCCTACTGCTGAGGACTCCCTGGTTCCCAGGCCCTTCAGAATTAGAGCCAGCATACTCCCTGGACCTGCTCAGTTAGCCTCCTTTCCCACATGAGCAGAACCCTTGCAGCCCTGCTTCCCTGAAAGTCTGGGATGGATTTGGGGTGAGGGTGGGGACAGAGTTGGGGACTTCAGGCAGCCTGAGCAGGAGCCGGAGCTAGGCATTGAGAGCTCAGCCCTAAGGGCACTCACAACCTTTGCTCTGGGGTCTTACAGAAGATTCCTTTCCCCCATTCATTGTCCCAGTTTTAGGCATTTTCTGTCATTGAGGTTAAAAGTTAAGGGGCTCCTTGACCTTTTACCATGCCTTGTGGAGAAATCAGCCCCCTAGAAATCAGGCCTGGCTTACCTCAACTTCTCTAGTCTTTTAGAGTGACATTTACAAACCTGTGCTGCCTCCCTTAGGACCCCGCGAGGCCTAAAACTTGTTTACCAGCCAGATTGTTTAGCTCCAGGAAATAAGACACATGTACATGCATGTTTTGGGATGGATTCATTCTTCTTAGTGCTCTCACACAACAATCTCCGTTCCCTCCTCCCTCAAAATAACTTGTGAATCTATCTTATCTATCTCTGAAACATTGACTTTATAACAATGTATTGGGAAAATATGTTGGTGTGTTCCACTTGCATTGGAAAGAAAAATCTGGACTAAAATTAGGAAATCAGAAATTTCCTAAGTTTTAGAGATCTTTAATTATTTTGACCAGCTTGTGTGTGTGTGTGTGTGTGTGTGTGTGTGTATGAGAGAGAGAGAGAGAGAGAGAGAGAGAGAGAGAGAGAGAGAGAGAGAGAGAGACACACAGGGGGGGGGGGGGAGAAGGCAGTGGGAGATTATAAAGGAACAAATAACAAGGTGGCGGAAGGATCAAGTTGTAGTAGAGGGTGACAACATTGTCTTCCACCACCCGCTCCTCAGAGGGATGCTTTAAGAGACACACACATCAGCTGAGGGGCCCTGTGGGCCGCCAGTCCTGAGCAGGAAAGGCTGTGTTCACAGCAGAGTGGGCTGGCTGTTAGATCACCAAACTAAGAATGAGCCAACCCAGCTCATTCCAAAAACGTGCTCATTTGTAGGGCAGAGGCTGACTTCCTCTCCTGTCTCACTCTCACATGGCCAGACACCTCCCCCTACCCCCAGGCTTGGTCTTTTGAAGCGGGTCCTCGTCTTCTTTGACCTCATTGAGCCACCTTGCTGTTTATACAAGCTATCTTATCTGGCATTGTTGAGTCACCCTTACGTTTATTGCCTACAATCTCCATTCCCTCCTCCCTCAAAATAACTTGTGAATCTATCTTATCTATCTTTGAAACATTGACTCTATAACAATGTATTGGGAAAATATGTTGGTGTGTACCTACTGCCTTCTCAGGTAGCTTCTGGGGTCCTACCCTGGGAATAGAATTCTCTGACTTAAGAAGCTGAACCTTTTTTATTTTTTCAAGTATATTTTTATTGATTTCAGAGAGGAATGGAGAGGGAACGAGAGAAACATCAATGATGAGAATCATTGGTCAGCTGCCTCCTGCACACCCCCTACTGGGGATCAAGTGCACAACTCTGGCATATGCCCTCACAGGGAATGGAACTGTGACCTCCTGGTTCATAGGCCCAGGCTCAACCACAGAGCCACACCAGCCAGGCCAAGAAGCTGAATTTTTATAGTATAGACCCACCTAAGCCAATAGGTGATTCCCAGATTCCTCAGCATTGTAGCAAACAGAAACTTCTTTTATATTTGTGAAAATTGCCTCTCCCCTTTCGTCACTTTCCTTTAAAATACTTAATTATATATCTTACTTTTAATTCAACTTTTATTTTGAAAAGCTTGTCGATAATGCTGTGATAACCTTTCATCATTTGCTACATCCAAGGATAATGTTAAACCAGCACGTAAAAACACTAATATAAATCTAATACTTATTTTCGGCCTTAATACTTACATTTAAAATGTGCTACTGTTATACAGTGTCTAACTACAACATTATTTTAATGTATGTGTTTGATTTCAGGAAATCTTCACCGAGCTAGCAGTGTTCCTGAGTATGTCTACAACCTGCACTTGGTGGAAAATGACTTTGCTGGCAGGCATTCCCCGGCTCCTAAAACCTACGACAGGCTAAAGGTAGGATGCCAAAGAATGCGACCCTGTTTACCAGAAACATTTTTCATCTCCCACAGATTCGTTTTTAACGTTGCCTCTCTGAAATACTGCTACTTCCTACATGAATTATGAGCAGATTGATTTTGTGTGGACACTGCAGAAAACGGGACATTGAAACAGCATCAAATCCTAACCAGGTCTTGTTTAAAAAACAGATTTTACCCAGAAAGGGCGCAGCTTCTCCAGGTGATTCAGAGGAAGGGACACCTCGTGTAAGAGTCCCGGAATAGTTAGTTTCAACAGAGATGGAAACCGATCTACCACGCCTTATGTCATCTTTCTCTCTCCCTCGTGCAGTCCACGGCGTACGAAGGTCGCTGGGGGAGAGGAAGTGCACAGTACAGCTCCCAGAAGTCCGTGGAAGACCGGTCGCTGCGGCAGCCTCTGCGGAGACTGGAGATTTCCCCAGACAGCAGCCCCGAGCGGGTCCGCTACTCCCACAGCGAGTACCAGTTCAGCCAGCGGAGCCAGGCGGGGCACACGCTGCGGCCCCGCGACAGCCTGCGCGCCACGCTCCTGCTGCCGCCCCGCTACGCCCGCTCCGAGATCCTGGGCTTCCCCGCGGGGCCCGGGGGCCGGCAGCGCTACTATGACACCTACCACCACCACCGGCAGGTCCAGCTCAGCTCGGCCAACGACTCCGTGTTCGACGGCGCCTCTCCCCACCCCGCGGTGCGGGCGTACCCCAGGCCCGGGACCAGCCACAGCATGAGCAACCTCCTGGAGAAGGAGAACTACCTGACAGCCGGGCCTGCCGTCGGGCAGGGCCGGCCGCTGCTGCCCCTGCAGCCCTCCGCCACGCACAGCAGGGCCGCAGGGGCCTCCTGGCATCAGAGCTCCTTCCACAGCACCCACGCGGCGGCAGCGGCGGCGGCGAGGGACGCGGGCGGGAGGAGGACGCACCTGACCGCGGGCCAGGTGGCTGCCGGAGGCGGGACGGTGCTCTCGGAGAGGACCATTTTCAACGACGCCCAGCTCAGGTGAGGCCCCCCCCTGCTCAGTCTGCAGCTCCCACAGCCCTGAGGCCGAGCTGGCACTTCTGAGGCTGCAGAGAAAGTGCCCAGAGATAAGTGATTCCAGGGAGGACTTTGCAGGCAGCTGCCTAATTGACACATTAGCCCATTCACCTCAGGGACAGAGGCCAGGCCCCCCCCTCCACCCCCCGCTCATTAAGCAGCCTCGGAGAGAAATGGGACAATCAGTCCATCTGTTGCAGTTCCAAATTCGATGCTGGCTGCAGGGTTATGGCTCCCTCTCCGCTGAATGAGCGCTAACTCCAGTAGACCAAGAAATGGATAATTGCGTGCATATTCTTGAAATAAAGGAAGGAAAAAGGCAAAAAGGTTGTTCCAGGTGCTGAGTGAACCTCAATGCTCTTTTGATAACTACTACCACAGGACGACTGATGGCTAAGCAAGGCAGCTAATTTTTAGATGTCTCTTTTTATACCCAATAGGTTTTTGTTTTAAAGAATGTGTTTGATTTTAGCAAGAGGGAAACGTTGATTTGCTGTTCCACTTATTGCTGCATTCATTGATTGGTTCCTGTAGGTGCCCTGCCCTGACCAGGGAAAGAACCCACAACCTTGGCATTAGGTACTCTAACCAACTGAGCTACCCAGCAAGGGATACTTCTTTATTCAGTGACTTGGAGGATATTTTTTTGGCAATACCAAATAATTTTAAAAATTGAATTTTCAAAGTTATTCCTGTGCCTGTCTTACTTTGGCTTGACTAATCTTACTCTGGAACTAAATCCTATTCAAGTTTAAGGCTGGGGCACACATTTTATAAACTGAGGAAAAAGTTACAAAGAGAAAGGTTTAAGAAACGGATGGATGGTTAAGTTACTAGGTCCTGAAATAATGATGTATCATTATGGTAAAGCATTAAATATATGATTTTTGTTTGATTTCTAAAATTGCTTAGTGGAAGTTATCACCTTTAATTATCACTTTATTAAAATCATTGACTATGCAGGTACTGCCGACAGAAGATGATGGGGCTAGTCTAAACTTGAAGCAGAAACTATTTTTTTATAAAGCAAAATTCTGCATGAGACTTCAAACATTTCTTGTAGAAAGCAGATCTTTGTCAATATGGACACCCTTTAGAGAAGAAAAATACATGAGATAATTATGGAAAGGAAAAGCTGATTAAGGCTTTTCAATGGCTAATTCAAAATGTATTGAATGCCCACTATAATCTAAAATGTTTGCTAGGCACAGTTTTAATGAAATGATTTTACCTATAACAGCGCTATCATGCCACGTCCTCCAGCAACTGGCATTCTCTTCCTTCTCCCCTGTGCCCATGCTCCCTAAGCCACCTGTTACTTCCCAGTCTCTCAGCAACCCACTGCAATATGGTGTTGCTCCCGCCCTTTGACTGCCTTCTTGCTACACCTGAAGCACACACACAGCAGTCCTCGATAGTGCTCGGCTTCTGGGCAGCATCTGACCACTGTCTGGGAAATTCTCTCTTCCCCAGGTTTTCAGGCAGCAGCCTCTCCTGGTTTTTTATTCCAGACATTTCCTCTTAGTTTTCTAAGAAAAGGCTTTTCCGCATGCCCAAAGAAGTCATCTTTGGTAATCCTTCTCTTCCAAGTTTTGATGATCTTCCAGAGAGGCCCTGAGTACTATACTTATATCCTGTGATTCCCAAAGTTTTATTTTTTACCTCTGTTCTCTATCCTGAACTCTAGATTTGTATATGCAGGGTGGGGCAAAAGCAGGCTTACAGTTGTGAGTACAGGAAACACAGAGTTTATTCTTATATTATCATTTATTAACTAGAGGCCTGGCACATGAAATTCGTGCATGGGTATGGTCCCTAGGCCTGGGCTGTGATCAGGGCCAGCTTCTCTGGCTGCCTGCAGCCAGCCCCGCCCCCACTGCCACCCACCCCCGGTTCCCTGTTCACCATCAGGCGATCAGAGCCTGCCAGCCAGGGAGAGGAACCGAAAGGTTGGCCATTCCCGCCTGCTCACTGGCTCTGCCCCCACTGTGGGTCACCCTCTGTGTGGGGGGCAACTGGCAGGATGGGGGCTTTGGCCTGGCACCACCCGCATCCCCGCCACCTACCCCCCTTTCCCCGATGGGAGCCTGATGGCCAGGGAAAAGGACCAAGAGGTGGTCAGTGCACCTCATAGTGGCTAACCAAGCGGTTGTTCTGGTCGTTCCACCGTTAGGGTCAATTTGCATGTTACCCCTTTATTATATAGGATTATTGTATTATTTTCCATGCAAACAACTATAAGCCTACTTTTGCCCCACCCTGTATTTCCAGTAACCTCCTGGATATTCCTAAGTCAGTATATCCCAAACTAAATTTATAGGCTTTTCCCTACCTTCTACTCCTAACCATCTCCTCATACTAAATCTTGCTGTTTACAAATCTAAAAGTCATTCTTATCTTCTCCCTCACAATCACTTATTACCAATCATATTTTTATCTCCTTAAGGGGCCTTAAATGTTTACTTTTCTTTCCATCTCCATGGACAGGTCTGTCTGTCTCTGGTCCTGCTCACTCCGAACCATTCTCTATGACTGCTATACGAAGCTTCCCAAATCTGATTATTTCTCTCTCCAGTTCATAACCTTTCCATAATCCCACCAAGTTTTCCTGCCTTTCAGCATGGCACATAAGGCCCATGTTTTCCCCTGCTTATCACTCCAGTCACATCTTTCTAATCTTCATCGTTTGTTACCACCCTCCCCACACCACTCCCACATAACACAAAAAACCACTTGGAACCTCTTTTATTTCCCTTAGTGAAAGATATTCATGCATATATTTCCTTTCTTCTTCTATCTACCTAGCTACTTACCTACCTGTCATCCCTTTCCCCCCAGTAGCTCTGATGTTGCCTGGCTTAGCTCATATATATATACCTTTTCCCTGACCACTCCCCTCTCAGTCTAGTCTAGATGCCCCAGTTAGCCATTGTGTGGCTGTCTCTACCAGAATAATATATTATGGTTATCCATTTACTTACCTGCCCTCCCTCTAGACTTTGAGCTTCTTGTGAGTGTGTCTTATCTTTATATTCTCAGCACTCTAAAACAGAGATAGGTCCATAATAGTCACTATGTAAACATACAGTGAGAGAATGAAGGAATTAAAGAAGGGAGGAATGGAATATAAACTCTTTCCATCTAGGTTCTTTTGTTACCCAAATTCTGAAAGAAGTATTAACCACACTATTTCAGGTAATTGTTTTAACAAATAGGGTACATTTTATTAGAATAATTATATTTCAAAGAAGAGAAGGAACATTTGGGATTAAGAAATATAAAATAAAGGGAAAGATATCTATTGAATAGAGGCTCAGCACACAAAATTCTGGCACAGGTATGGTCCCTAGGCCTGGCCTGTGATTAGGGCCATCTTTCCCAGCTGCCCACAGCTGGCCCCACCCCCTGCTGCCACCTACCCCTGGATCCCCATTCACCATCCGGCAATCAGAGACTGCCAGCTGAGGGGAGGGACCTACAAGTCAGCTGTTCCCGCCCACTCACCAGCCCTGCCCCCACCGCAGGTCACCCTCTCTGTGTGGGCTGACTGGTGGGGCAGGGACCTTGGCCTGGTGCCACCTGTGTCCCCCGCCACCCACCCCCCAGTTCCCTGTTCACCATCGGGTGATGGGAGCCTGCCAGCTGAGGGGAGGGACTGAGAGGTGGTCAGTGTGCCTCATAGTGACTGGTCGAGCAATTGTTCTTGTCGTTCTGCCATCAGGATCAATTTGCGTATTACCCTTTTATTATATAGGAAGGATGATTCCTAAAGTTACCATCCTAGAGATCAGAAACCATAGGAAGGAGCTCTCTTTGAAAATGCTGCTCTCTACAGAAAAGCAGAGATATTGCCTACAATGAGGCAAATAGGTGATCCAAGGTGTTGTGTGTGCCTAACTCTCTTCCCTGCTTTTGTGTGCCCCTGGCTCCTGTCAGTGTCTCAGGCTGTCCCCTGTAAGTCCTGCTGCTGGGAATGCTTTTCTTTGTGTTGTCTCACATTTCAAACCTACCCAGCCCCTATTAATTTATCTTCATTGTTCAAAGTATGGCAGATGCCCCCCTTCCTCCTCCATTGGCCCCCTCCATTCCACACCCATTTTCAGAGGTGTAGCCTATCCTAGTACCTGGGAACCAGCATGCAGTAGGGCTGTGCTGTTAGCCAGCAGGGACACTGGTTGCTGAGGGATTGTACACATAAAAAAGTATTGTTTGTCATTTATTACTAAATAGTTCATATTCTGACCAGAGATACTTTACACTGCCTCCTTTAGCGTTTTCATTTACATTGACATCATTTTAACGTATTTACTAATAATATATTGAAAAGACTCAGTTGTAGAGAGTATGTTCAGGGGATATGTCCAGGAACAACTGCTCTTCCTGATCCCCTCTTCCCTTCCCAACCCCATTTCCAAGTCCCAATTCTGCAGATTTCAGGAAGTGCTTGATGAGTGAGAGTGAGGAGGGAGGGAGGGAAGGGGAAAGGAAGGGAGGAAGAAAGGAGAGAGAAAGAAGGGGATGCAAGGGAGGAGTGCTATAGGAGAATAGAGGAGGAAAGGAATAGCTCTGGCTGGGAATAGGAACACAAGAAGGATTTCACAGAAGTGAGGATATTTGGGTTGAATCTTGAAGAATAGCTAAGAATTAGGTAGAAGGGTGAGCTTTCTAGAGAAATCAGGGAGTGGCTTGTGAAGAGGCATGCAGTGTTAAGAAAAGGATTAAGAGTCACATGTGATTGGAGGATGGGGTGGTTGATCAGAGGAGGGGGAAGAAGAGATTGAGGATGGTAGGATTTGGAGCCGGACTGGGGTCAAAACATAAGCTATGTTTTAGAGTTGGGCATCACAGACAGTAACAAAACAGAAAATTGATGCCCTGACAGCTGTAGCAAACCTTCTATTGCGGAAGTTGCATTTAGTTTGGGAACTATTTTTGATGATAAAGAAAAATGGCATTACATTGGCTAGGAGTACATGCAGAGCTTCTTTGTGAATCATGTTCAGGAAAATAAATGTTTCAAATAATGGAATTATTTTTGGAAATTCAAACTCTTCTGAGTCATTTATGACTTATGAAGTGGATTAATGGTTGAATCTTGAAAAAAAAACCTGTATTAAGTAGAAGACTATTCCAATGCTATGAGTGATCTTTCATCAATTAAAACACCTGCAGTGGTAGATGATAAAGACTTAAAATTGCCATTAAAATGATATTGGTATAGTTTTGGTATCTCTGTAAAGGCATTGGAGTCTATGCATGTAAAATATTTCCATCTCTTTTAAAAAGGTATATAGCCCTAGCTGGTTTGGCTCACTGGATAGAGCGTCAGCCTGTGGACTGAAGGGTCCCAGGTTCGATTCCGGTCAAGGACATGCACCTTGGTTGCAGGCACATCCCCAATATGGGGTGTGCAGGAGGCAGCTGATTGACGCTTCTCTCTCATCGATGTTTCTAACTCTCTATCCCTGTTCCTTCCTCTCTGTAAAACATCAATAAAATATATTTTAAAAATAAATAAAAAATAAATATGAGCAAATTCTGATTTTAATGGCAATAGCCTGTTTGGGTTTTTTTTTGTGTTTTTTGTTTGTTTGTTTGTTTGTTTTACCAATTAAAATAACTCGTCAAGCACAACATTTTAAAATATGAGATCATTGTATAATTCTCAGTATAGATTCCAGAACTGTTTTATGCCTAATTTTTAATACTCTTACGTCCATAAGGTAACACTTCTGTGTTTGAACATGTGTTTCAGAAGCAGTAGGTATTAGTTTTTAGTTATGAGGCTCATTTATTCCCTCACCTATGCCACATCCACCCCTACACAAATACAACAGTCACAACACAACACAACACAACACATACTCACATCTGAACATGTGTGCATATATTGTGCATTAGTCTGATATAGGAGAGAATTTACTTACTATGCTTGCTAGAAGGTTCTGGAATACACCCTCCCACAGAGTTTACAACCTGGAATGAATCAGGCATAACTCTCTTTGAAGCCAAAGCAGGGTCCAAGGTTACCTTTAAGACATGTCTTTAGCTACACTTCTAAGATTAACAGTATCCTGATTGGTGTTATAGAGTCAATGCTTAAGGAAGCTAATAGACTGTCTAGTCAGGTATCCCTCGAGGCAGAAATAAAAGGGGAGAATACAGTGTCATTCTATGAGGCATTTGGGAGTTATTGTTTATTTTTTTACAAGTAGCATTTTAATTGTCCTCAGTAAATTATCCTCTCAGTGTCAGACTGCCTCAGATTTTATCACGACATAAATACCTACAATTAGTAAAGAACAAAAGTATGCTACTAGCTAGACACAATCTCAGTGTCCTTACAATAGCAAAGGAAATGAAAACATAATGCGTATAAAATTTTTTAAGAAAATGCATATTTATAATTGCATTAAATCGTTACCTTTCCTAATAGATTTTGTCAAACCAGCATGACTTATTTTAACAGAACAAACTCAGTTTTCCTGGCTTTTCCTATTTATATACTGTTATACTCATTGAATAAAAACACTTTTTGAATGCTTTTTTAGAAGCTCATTTTTAGCTGAAATAACAGATTCTGTGCAGTGTTGAGAAAAATGTAATGATTTTTCTAGGAAACGTGTTTTTTTTAATATATTTTATTGACTTTTTACAGAGAGGAAGGGAGAAGAATAGAGAGTTAGAAACATCGATGAGAGAGAAACATCAATCAGCTGCCTCCTGCACACTCCCCACTGGGTCAAGGGAATCGAACCCGGGACCCTTGAGTCCGCAGGCCGACACTCTATCCACCGAGCCAAACCAATTAGGGCTAGGGCGGAAAGATGTTTTCTTTATTACCACAGTAGCAATAATTTTTTATTCTTGTGAATAAAAAATTTCTTTTAAATTTCTTTTAAATTTCACCTAAAGTGTTATTGTGCCTTTAAAGTAACTTTTAAGATGAAATGCTCACATTATCCATATTTATCTTAAACAGAGTTCAGTTTCTTTCTTTGATCTATGTTATGATTCTGTTCCATTCACTGATATCTTCTGAGACTAGTCTGACCAGAGCTGGAGTATCTCTGCTTCTAGCTTCCTGCACCTTCTGATCTCAGATTCCAGTTTTTCTATTGGCTGAAGAAGAGCCATGACTCAGATGTTCTAGGTGCTTCTTGATATTAGGCGAGTCATCTCTGGAAGATCAGGGTGGTGGGCAGGAGGGAGCAGGTGGGAATTTTGCTGAACCTGTGACTATTTGTCTAGGAATGCAGACCTGGAGATGACCCTGGAGCGGGCCGTGAGTATGCTCGATGCAGACCACACACCACCCGCCAGGATTTCTGTGGCAGCCACCTTCATACAGCATGAGTGCTTCCAGAAATCCGAAGCACGGAAAAGGGTGAGTAGCATCTTCAGTCTATTGCAAAACTACATTTCTAATGGTGGGATTATAGTTCAAAAAGGTATGCAGTGAAAACTGCATTTCTCTTCTACTCCAAACCCCAGCTTACTCCCCATTTCCCTCTTTTTCTCTCCCACTCTCCCATTCTCTCTACTTCTCCCTCTTTCCTTCACTTTCTCTTTCTCCCCCTCTCTCTGTCTCTCTCTTATCAGTTTCTGTGTATCTTTCCAGAGATACTTTATGCATGTAAAAACAATTATTGGATGGGTTGATTTTGTTTGGAACAAAATCACAAATGGTAGCAGATTATTTACAATACTCTGTACTTTGTTTTCATTTAATATCTTGGAAATCTTTCATATATATTAGCTCTACTTTATTTTTTAAAACTGCTGCATAGATTTCTGTTGTATAAATACACCAGTTTAGTTTGTTCATTTAAAAAATACCTTTGTTAAGGTACTAGAGGCCTGGTGCACAAAATTTGTGCACTCAGGGGGGTCCCTCAGCCCGGCCTGTGCCTTCTCGCAGTCTGGGACCCCTTGGGGGATGACCACTTGCCAGCTTAGGTCCGTTTCCCAGGTGATTGGGCCTAAGCTGGCAGTCAGACATCCCTCTGGCAGTCCAGGAACCCTCGGGAGATGTCCACTTGCCAGCAGGGAGCAGTCCTAAGCTGCAGTTGGACATCCTTAGTGCTGCTGAGGAGGCAGGAGAGGCTCCCACCACCACCGCTGTACTGGCAGCCATGAGCCTGGCTTGTGGCTGAGCAGAGCTCCCCCTGTGGGAGTGCACTGACCACCAGGGGCAATTCCTGCATTGAGAGTCTTCCCCTGGTGGTCAATGTGTGTCATAGTGACCAGTCATTTCCAGTTGTTCTGCTATTCGAGTCAATTTGCATATTACCCTTTTATTATATAGGATAGAGGCCTGGTGCATGGGTGGGGGCCGGCTGGTTTGCCTGGATCAGGGTGGGGGGCCCACTGGGATTCCTGGCCAGCCTGGGTGAGGGGCTGATGGCTGTTTGCAGGCTGGCCACAGCCCCAGCGACCCAAGCTCCCAGTGAGGCTGGCTGGAAGCAGGTATCTGGGGTTTATTTATCTTCTATAATTGAAACTTCGTTGCCTTGAGCAGAGGCCACAGCCTGCCTAGGCAGGCAGCTTCCTCCATCACTGGGGCAATGAAGTCTCCTGTTTGCTCCAGCTGTGTGGCTTCTATAATTGAAACTTTGTTGCCTTGAGCAAAGGCTACAGCCAGCCTAGGCAGGCAGCTTCATCCATCGCCAGGGCAAGCAAGCCTCCTGTTTGCTCTAGCTCTGTAGCTGCCGGCCGCCATCTTGATTGGGTTAATTTGCATGTAGTTGGTCTGATTGGCTGGTGGGCATGGCTTGGGATGTAGCGGAGTGACACAATTAGCATATTACTCTTTTATTAGATTAGATAGTATGACAAAGTTTTGACATGTTTTTGGCACTGTGAAAAATCATCACAATTGTCCTAACCGGTTTGGCTCAGTAGATAGAGCATTGGCATGTGGACTTAAGGGTCCCAGGTTCATTTCTGGTCAAGGGCATGCACCTTAGTTGTGGGCATATCCCCAGTAGGGGGTATACAGGAGGCAGCTGATAGATGTTTCTCTCTCATCGATGTTTCTAACTCTCTATCCCTCTCCCTTCCTCTCTGTAAAAAAATCAATAAAATATATATTTTTTAAAAATCATCACAATCAAGATAGTATGTCCATTACCTCCAAAGTTTCCTTGTGCCCTTTTGTAATCCATACATCCTGCCCCTCCCCAATTCAATTCCAGGCCCTAGGCAGCCAGTGATCTGCTTTCTGTTACTATAGGTCATATTGATTTTCTATAATTTTATGTAAATGGAATCAGATATTTATTATGTATGCTATTTTTGTCTGGATTCTTTTACTGAGCATAAATCTTTTGAGATTCATTCATGTATGTATCAAGGAGTAGGCATAGGTGTGTGTGTGTGTGTGTATGTGTGTGTTGCTGAGTAGCATTTCATTGACAGATACACCATTTACTTATAGATGTGCATTTGAGTTTGGACTATTACAAATAAAGCTGCTATGAACATATTTGTTGAAACATATATTTTCATTTCTCAGGTAAATACCTAGGATAAAATGCTTGGATGATATGGTATTAGGTGTATGTTTAACTTTTTAAGAAATTACCAAACTGTTTTACAAAGTAGCTGTACCATTTTACTTTTCCACGAGCAATTTATGAGAGTTTCAGTTCCTCCACATGCTAAAATTTGAAATAATGAGTCCTAATTTTAGCCAAAAGTGGTATTTCATTGTTGTTTTAATTTGCATTTCATAATGACTAATGAGAGTGAACATCTTTTGATGCACTTATTTGCCATCTGCATATCTTCTTTGGTAAAATGTGTATTCATATCTTTTGCCTACTTTTTATTTAGGTGGTTTTTTTGTTTTCTTATTGAATTTTGATAGTTCTAAATATATTCTGGATATGTTTATTTTTTAGATATGATTTGGAAATATTTTCTCACAGATGTGTTTTATCTTTTCATTCTCTTAATAGTTTTTAATTTTGATGGAGTCTAATTTATCAATTTCTTTTCCCTTGTAGAATATGCTTTTCATGGTGTATCAGAAATCTTTCTGTATTCCAAGCTCACAAAAATAATCTCTTATATTTTCTTCTAGAAGTTTCATAAATGTTAGATTTTATAGTTGATCTATGGTCCTTCACCACACAGAGTTACATAGTTTTTTATGTGTGATACTTTTAAGATTTACTCTCTTAGCAACTTTCAAATAAAAAATACAGTATTACTAACCATAGTTACCATGCTGCACATTAAACCCCATGACTTATTTTATATTTGAAAGTTTGTACCTTTTGATCACCTTCATCCATTTTATCCATCCCTCAAATACCCATCTCTTGCAACCACTAATCTGTTCTCTCTACCTGTAAGTTCTGAGTACTTTGTTTGCTTTTTAGATTCCACATATAAGTGAGATCATGTGGTATTTATCTTTTTGTGATTTGTTTCACTTTACATAATGTACTCAATTTTCATTTATGTTTACAAAAGTGACAGGATATTCTTCCTTTTTTTGGCTTAATAATATTCATATATATGTTATATGTATAATATAAAATGTTATATATAATATATATGAGTATTAAATATTATATATGTTATATATGTCTTATTACATATAACATTTTCTTTATCCATTAATCTATATGTTAAATGTTATATAACATATATGAATATATATGATTATATATGTTAAATGTTATATGTTTACATATATATGTATGTACATTTATAGCATTTTCTTTATTCATTCATCTATCAATGGACACTTAGGTTGTTTCCAAAATTTTGTTAAGAAATTATACAGCTATATTTATAAAGGTTATTAATCTGTGATTTTCTTTTCTTGTAATGTCTTTGTCCAGTTTGGGATTGAAGGTGATACTAGCCTAACAGGATAAATTGGAAAGTGTTCTCTGCTCTTCAGTTTTCTGAAAGAGTTTCATCGTAGTTTTTTCAGACAAGAAATCTCCTGGCAATCTTTTTTTTTAATTTTTCATTTTTATTAAATCGTTATTGTTCAGATTATTACAGTTGTTTCTCTCCCCCCCCCCATAACTCCCCTACTCCCGGTTCCCACCCCACTCTCTGCCATTACCCCGCACCCCACTGTCCTCATCCATACGTGTACGATTTTTGTCCAGTCTCTTCCCACACCCGCCACACCCCTTTCCCCCTGAGAATTGTCAGTTCACCCCCCTTTCTATGCCCCTGATTCTATTCTATTCACCAATTTATTCTGTTCATCAGATTTTTTATTCACTTGATTTTTTAGATTCACTTGTTGATAGATATGTATTTGTTGTTCATAATTTGTATTTTTACTTTTTTTCTTCTTCCTCTTCTTAAAGAATACCTTTCAGCATTTCATATAATACTGATTTAGTGGTGATGAGCTCCTTTAGCTTTTTCTTGTCTGTGAAGCTCTTTATCTGACCATCAATTATAAATGATAGCTTTGCTGGGTAAAGTAATCTTGGTTGTAGGTTCTTGCTGTTCATCACTTTGAATATTTCTTGCCACTCCCTTCTGGCCTGCATAGTTTCTGTTGAGAAATCAGCTGACAGTCATATGGGTGCTCCCTTGTATGTAACTAACTGTTTCTCTCTTGCTGCTTTTAACATTCTCTCTTTGTCTTTTGTTCTTGGCATTTTAATTGTGATGTGTCTTGGTGTGGTCCTCTTTGGATTCCTTTTGTTTGGGATTTTCTGTGCTTCCTAGACTTATAAGTCTATTTCTTTCACCAGGTGAGGGAAGTTTTCTGTCATTATTTCTTCAAATAGGTTTTCAATATCTTCTCTCTCTCTCTCTTCTTCTGGCACCCCCATAATTCGGATGTTGGTACGCTTGAAGTTGTCCCAGAGGCTCCTTACACTGTCTTCATATTTTTGGATTCTTTTTGCTTTTCCTGTTGGGTGTTTTTTGCTTCTCCGTATCTCAAATCTTTGACTTGATTCTTGCAATCCTCTAGTCTGTTGTTGGATCTCTGTATATTATTCTTTATTTCAGTCAGTGTATGCTTAATTTCTGCTTGGTTCTTTTTCATATCCTCAAGGGTCTCACTAAATTTATTGGTGGTTTCTAGAAAATTCTTGAAAAACCTTATAACCGTGATTTTGAACTCTATATCCAATAGTTTGCTTTCCTCCATTTCTGTCATTTGTGACTTGTTTCTTTGTCTCTGCATTTTGGCTGCTTCCCTGTATTGATAGAGTGGCTTTGTGTGCTAGGTGTCCTATAGGGTCAAGTGACTCAGCCTCCCCAATTACCTGAGGTGGACACTCTTGGTGCACCCTATGTGGGCTTTGTGCACAGTCTTGTTGAAGTTAAGCCTTGATTGTTGTTGGTATCACTGGGAGGAATTGACCTCCAGGTCACTTGGCTGTGAGAATCAGTTGTGTCTACGGTGGGAGAACTTCTGTGCTGGAGACACTCTTATGGGGCAAGATTTGCTTCAGTGGGGCTTTGATGCTCACTGAGTCTGCCCCCTGAGTGTGTCCCTTATGGTTCTGAGGAGTTGTAATCTGGATAGTCCTACTCTGACCACTGGATACACTGGCTCTTGGATCTCTAAGGAGGTGCTAATTTAGCCTGTGCCTGAGGCTACCTAGCAGGAACTCTGGAGAGATCTGCAGATTCCTCTTCTTTGTTTGGGGTTTGGAGCTGCCCAGATGAGGCCCAGCTGTGAAGCAATGCAAGCTGCTGTGGGGCTTTGGCCTTCTTTCGGATGTTCTGGGTCTCTCTGACCCAGCTGCAATTGGTTAGGTAATTTTAGATTGCAAAGGGCCAGGCCTTTTATATGCAAAAGCCTCTATGGGCAACTTGGGTGGGGCGGGGTCTCAGGGAATCAACAGGGAGGAGCAAACAGCTATGGCTGATCCTCAGTCCTGCTCTAAGAGGCCCCAGGTCTCAGTGCCCCGCAGTAATTGCTGCAAGTACCTCTGAGAGAAAGACGCCCTCGAGTTCCTCCCAATCCAGACAGTCCAGTTTCTCCCCGTAGAGTCTGGGTCCCCAGAGACTCACCCAGAACTGGAGTTCAGAGTAGTCGGGAGCTTGTGCCTCCCTCCAGTTTAAAAAAAGACAACTGCGTCCTCACTTGCCAGCCCTTTCCGCGCACGCCTCCGTACCTCTGCACTTTACTTCCGTACCTCCTTTGAGTCTCACTGTGCTTTTCTCTTTCCTTCTAGTTGTAGAATTTCCACTCAGCCAGCCTTCCTGTGGTTCTGGATGATGTCCGTTTTTTCTTTTAGTTGTAGTTTTGAAGTGTTTGTGTGAGGCAGCAATTTCAGGTTTTTACCTATTCCGCCATCTTGGTTTCTTTCTCCTGTCATTCTTATTCTGCCTCTGTACATAATGTGTCTCTGACCCTCCCCAACCCCATCAAGCCAAGTTGCTTGTAATAGTTTCTGTTTATCACTAGTGTTGAGCAATTTGGCCACAACAAGTCTTGGTGTAGTTTTCTTGTGCTTAGGAGTTCTTTGAGCTTAAATTTGTGGATTTCTGCTTTTCATCACATTTGGAATTTGGGTTGGAAATGATTCACCATTATTTCCTCAAATAATTTTTGGCCCTCCTTTGGGAACTTTATTTACATTCATATCAGGCGGCTTGAGGTTGTCCCACAGTTCACTCATACTCATTTTTCTTTCTTCCACTCCCCTCCCACCCCCGTATTTCCTTTTGGATAATTTCAATCGCTCTACTTTAAATTCAGTAATCTTCTACAATACTTAATATGCCATTAATCTTATTCAGTGTATTTTTATATTTTATAAGTTATAGTTTTCATCTCTAGAAGTTAAATTTGAGTCTTTTTTATATCTTCTGTATCCCTACCTAACTTGTTCCATCTTTCCCCAAGATTTCTGAACATATGGAAGACTGTTTAAATTGCTGCCTAAATTACTTTGTCTGCTAATTCTAATATCTGTGTCCACTCTTGGTAGGTTTCGGTTGATTTATTTTTCTCCCCATTATGGATCATATATTTCTCCTTCTTTGCATGCCTGAAAATTTCTTATCGAATGCCAGGTATTATGAATTTTATCTTGCTGGATGCAGGGTATTTTTATTTTTCTGTAAAGACTCTTGAGCTTTGCTCTAGGCTGCAATTAAATTACTTGAAAAACAGTTTGATCCTTTCAAACTATGCTTTGGAAATTTGCTTGGTGGGACCAAAGCAGCATTTATTGTAAGACTAACTAGTCCTTTTTATGGCAAGATACTTCTGAGAACTCTGCCTAATGCACCATGAATTAGGAGGTTTTCTGGCTAAGCGAGAATAGGAGAGTTTGCGGCCCATGTGATCAAGAGGAGCTGTTCCCTTAATCCTTTCAGGTGGTTATTTTTCTGGCCTCAGACACATACATTTATTAATACTCTGTTGAATACCAGAGTGTCTTTCTCTGCTGCTCTCTTCACAGGTACTCTTCCCTGAAAACTACTGCCTCTTTGTTTTTCTTAGACTCTGCACCGTCTCCTCAACTTTGCTAGTGGAATTACACTTGTTCCCCTGGATGCCCTTCCGTCGCCTGAAAACTCTCTCAAGGCACTGGTGCACGAGAGCGCTGAGGCTCACCGTGCTTGTTTTCCACATACGAGTCATTTCCCATCATTGCTCCCCTCCCCATGCCCAGTTGTTCGAAACCATTGTAGCCATGTCTGTTCTTTCTTGTTTCAGGCTGTAGGTAATTTCAGTCCTTTTTACTATTGAGTCATTTTTTTTTTTTATTTTGATAAATAACTCCTTAATAACTCCTCGCCCAAATTATACGAATTTACACTCCCACCAATATTGTGAACTATTACTACCACAGGATATTATTTTTTGTTTGCTTTTGTGTTAATCTGACAAGCCAAAAAAAAGCATCTCTTTGTTGTAGAGATTTTACTATTTTTTTGAAATCAAGATTAATTGTTGATTGGTTAATCAAACAGAGTTACCGAGAAAATGTTTTTTAAAATTATACGTATATGCACTTACAGAGTTTGTCATCATCTTTCTTACATAAATGATGCCCTTTATGTATTATTTGCCATTTTTGGTTTCTTTAAAGTGAAATAAGAACTTAACGGCACTAATTCCTAAGATTCAAATCCTTCTAGAATTGTATATTACCTACTCTTTTAAGTTAATGTTGTCTACAAATAATTACAGAGCTTTTTAGAGTTCTTCACCTTTATGTAACCTTTCCAGAGGGCTCAGATTAGTTTTTAGAGAGACAGGACTCTTTTCACACTTATATTGCATTCATTTTCAGAATCCTATATAATAAAAGAGAAACATGAAAATTGACCATCCCTTCGCTATGCTCACCAATCAGGAGTGAGTATGCAAATTAACCCGACAAAGATGGTGGGTTAATTTGCTTACACAGGTACTGGGTGGAGGGCAGAGCAGGAGAGCCAGCAGAGGAGTAGAGCAGCTTGGGGAACTTGGCTCCCCAAGTCACTAGAGGGAGAGCAGAGTGGGAGAGCTGGCGGCTTGGAGGACTTGTCTGAGTGGAAGGCCAAGGGTCAGAGACAGAGCAGGAAGGGAAAACCAAGAGCATGGGGAGCACCGAGAATTCTGGGAATAGTAGTTCTGGTGGCAGCCCCAGGACCTGAAGCAGAAGCCCAGAGCTCAGGGAGCCCCAGGAATGCTGGGAATCATAGTTCTGGTGGCAGATGGCTCTCCTAGACACTAGAGCAAAGTGAGCCTGGAGCAAGTTACTGTTGCAGTTGGGGGTGGAGGGAAAGCAAAGGTGAGAGACATAAGTAAAATCAGAGTGTCTAGGAAAAATTAAAGGGAAGCTATCCTAAAAGTTCCAGGAAATCTCCACCAATGGAGCAAAGAAAAAAAAAAGCCTCTATTATTCTGTGAACAACAAACCAAACTGAGTTGGGGTCTCAGACAGTTCGCTCATGAGATTACAGTCTGAATTTGGCCTAGAGCTGCTAGTGTCTCAAGGCTTGAATGGGGCTGGAGGATCTGCTTCTCAAATGGCTTCTTACATGGCCAGAAAGTTGGTGGTTGTAATTTGCAGCAGAATTGGGCTAAAAATTAGTCCTTTTATGGCTAATTCAGATAAATGGTCATAGGTCGACACTCAACCACTAAGCCACACCAGCCAAGCTAAATGTTTAAATCTTTTTTATTCCTAATCTTTCAAAATGGGACATTATTGTATGTACTTTTTATAACATGGAATTTTATAATATGGAATTACTTGAATTTTCTTTTATTACCCAAGTTGGGGACAGATTTCTCCTATCTCTTTTTTATTTTTTTATTTTTTATTTTATTGTATTGAGTTTTAGAGAGAAAAACATCTATGTGAGAACAAAACATCTATCAGCTGCCTCCTGCACTCCACCTACCCTGGATGGAGCCTGCAACCCCGGCATGTACTCTGACTGGGAATGGAATCTAGCAGCAGGGCACTAAATGACCCCCAACCGGCTGAGCCACACCAGCCAGGGCAATTTCCCCTATTCCTTAAATTACTAATTTGATTTTTTTTTTCTTTGCTTAAGTATAGAATAAGAGCTGTGCTTACCTTCTTAACTCTTATTCCCTGATAAGACTAGAACAAAGACTCGTTTTAAGAATAATGAAAACTATATTAAAAACTAAAAACATATGCTTTGTAGAAAATCTAAGAATGGAAATGTTAGAACCTGCAAATATTAACAAAGTCCTGCTAATATTAAGCATGATGCTATAGTTTTTAAATTTATGTCTAAAAGAAGATCAAAATTTTAAGTCATAACTTTTAAAACCAGGAGCAACTTTTCAGTTCCTCATTTATATGATTAACTCTCTCAGCATTTAACACTGTCCATCACTCTTTCCTTTTTGAAACTTTCTTTTTTTGATCCAGAGTCTCAGGGTTCTTTTTCCATCTCTCTGGCTCCTGTAGGCTTCCTCTGTGAAAAATTGATACTTGACCTGTCCCTTACATATTCGTTAGATGTCTTCCTGGGAGTTTTCTTATTCAGCACCATCTTTTGACCTGCCTTATCCATGCTCATGGCTTCCATTACTGTGTGATCTAAATGCTGATGACTCAGAGCATCTCCAGCCCATATCTCTCCCTGGGTTCCAAACACATGTCCATCTACTTCCTAGCCTTCCCACTAAACTCATCAACCTATCAAAAAATGAACACATGATCTTTTGCTTTCTTTATTCATTATCTAAACCTCCCTCTATACTTGTTCTCCCTGCTACGTTAAGGTAGGACACTTGGTGGTTTGAGCATTGGTGCCTCGGGTGGGTTTGTATCCCAGCACCCTAATTACCTGGGTGACCTCGAGCAAGATATTTTGCCTCTCTAAGTCTCAGCTTTGCTGCCTATAAAGTAGAAATAATAGTCCTACTGTGAAGAGTTGTTGTGAGAATGCAATCAGATAACAGTGCAGTGCCTGCCCAGAAAAATAACTCAGAGATTATTTCCTCTGTGAGTGAGTGGTAGTTCACCCAGGTAGTGGTACACATCATCCCTGTCATCATCGTCCCTGCTAATCCAGCTGCCTCCTAATGAATCTCCCTTCCTCCACTCTTATCCACGCCTAATCCATTCTCCTCACAGCACCCAGGAGGCCTTCCAATAGCTGCCCTGCTTGTCTCTGCAGGATAAGAACAAATTCCTTAATTTAATTTGCAAGACCTTCTTAAACTGACTTTATTTTATGCTTGTTTTAGATCTCATCACAGAGGCAGTGACTGTCATAACTATTCTGTAAGATCTTATCATAAAAGTAATACAAGTTCAAAGGAAAAAACAAGAAAAAAACATACCCATAGTTCCACTGTTATCATCATTTTGGTTTTGTTAACTGATTTTTTAAGGCATATATAGGCTGAGTCAATCTTACAGTTGTTCACATGGAAAATAATGCAAGAATCTATATATAGAAAAGGCTAATATGCTAGTGTCTGTCCGACTAATCGCTATGATGCACAGTGACCACCAGCGGGAAAACAATGCAGGAGCTGCTGAGCTGCAGTGACTTGGCAGCAGCAGTTCTCGAGTGACGCACCTTGAAACCAGAGAGGAAGGAGCCCAGTTCCTTACAGGGCTCCACGATTCCACCTACGGCCGTGGGTTATGTTGCTGATGGGGCACTGTCGGCCCCTAATCTGATTTACTGCACACTTGCGTTTGCATTCCACACCCTGTATGGCACCAACTTTGCAGAGTCCCTCTCGTACTCCGGGATCCCTTATGGGATGTCAGAGAGCTGGTTTCGATCTGATCCCCACAGGCCAGGCCGAGGGACCCCACCTGCCGGGGGGACCCCACTCACTCCACAGGCGCAGGGGAGGAACCATGGGAGGTTGGCTCCAGGGCGTGTCCGTCCCATCTCGCCCAGTTCCACCCCTCCGGCCAGCTTCTAATTAATTCCCTTTCAACATGCATGAATCCATGCACCAGGTCACTAGGTGATAAATAATAAGACAAGAATAAACTGGGTTTCATATACCCACAACTGTATACCTACTCTTACCCCACCCTGTGTGTACATAGATATCATCAAATTAAATATGTGCCCTTGTCTGTAGGGATTTTTTTTGTTTTGCTTTTTAAAATTATGCACAAATATATGTTTTCTGTTTAAAAATATACAAAGTAACAGGCCCCATTCATAATTTAAAACACCATCATTTCTCCCAAGCCCCCTAATCTCATTTCCTTCTTTATGTCTGTGTTTATGAGTAGAAATGCAAGTATTTTATTCAGCTTTTTTTTCAGTAACATTATATCATAAGCATTTTCCCATCACATTAATAGTTTGTAGGCATTTTAATGGTGGCATATTAATGGTGATAGTAGTAGCTACTATGTGTTAAGTAACTACTGCATACCTCGCACACAATCTTACACAGTCCTCTTCTGACAGACAAGGTAGCTGTGTCATCGTTCTGCCTCTCCCATGTATACCTCATCATGTGGACATGTGACACTTAATCATTAACCAGTCTTCCTCCATTGTTGGACAACTATGGTTTCTTACTTTTCACTATTATAAATAACTAGGGGCCCGGTGCACAAAAATTTGTGCACTCGGGGTGGAGGGAGTCCCTCAGCCCGGCCTGTGCCCTCTCACAGTCTGGGACCCCTCAGTGGATATCCTATGATGGCCCCAGTCTGCCAGGCGCCTTCTGTGTGTGTGTGTGTGGCCACTGGGGACCTGCCCCCAGTTGCATCAGAGGCTTGGAGCATTCCTCCTGTGTGTGTCTACCTGCTGGAGGCCTGCCCCCAGGCACACCGTGGAGGCTTGGAGCAGGCACCCCCTCTATGATGATCTCTCAGACTCTTGCCCTCCCCTGCATGTTGTTCTCTTTTGTGAGCTGTGGCCAGGGCTGGGTGCGGCCTGCCTCCCAAGCTTGCCTACTGCCCATCTTCCTCCAGCCACCAGAAAGCAGGGAAAACCCTGCCTCGTGGTTAGGCCAGCCTTTTCCGGCTCCCTGATCCCCAGAAGGGGTCTGGGGAGCCACCAAGCAGGACTCCAGCCCCCAAGAGCTTGCTTTCCCGCTCCCCAGTGGCCCCCAAAGGGCCTGGGGAGCCGCCAAGCAGGCCACCGACTCTTTCCCACTCACCGGTCCCCTGCTGCCTTCCTTTCCCACTTCCCGGTGCCACCAAGGGGTCTGGGGAGCTGCCAAGCGGGCCCCTGGCCCCTGCAGCCTTGCTTTCCCGCTCCCCGGTGCCCCGCAAAGGGGCCTGGGCAGCTGCCAAGCAGGCCGAGACCGCCCCGCTGCCTCTTTCCCACTCA